>JAUMHH010206652.1:0-13012 GCA_032359455.1 Chlamys rubida
CGGTGTTGACGGCGGTGTCCTCGTCTATCGTGGTGTCATAAGTACCAGATATACTGGGGTCGTTGTCGTTCACGTCTACCAGGGAGATGGTTATAGTAGAGGTACCGGTCAGAGGGGTGGCGCCTTTGTCAGTGGCAAGAATCACCATGTTATAACTGTAATTCATGGAGTAATGATGTGTTTCAAATTCACAAATAAAAACACATGTAATGCCATAAAAATTCGGCGTGGTTTTCTAATTTTATCTGATTGACGTTTAATTTCCAAGAATACAGTGGGAAATCACAATACTTTTAAAAATGCTTTTCTTCAGGTTTGTAATTAAAGTTGTTTCCAAGCACATTATACCTCTGACATGTGTTAGAGCTACCTTTCTTAAAGAAAACATAATAATGATATTACATCTTATATATCTATGTAACCCGTAGTATGTACTTTTTGAAATGAGTCAATAATTCGATTCCTCAAAATTAATACATAATTTCAAAACAAAATGACTTTGGAAAAAATATTCGACTGATTGTCAATTAGCGCACTTATGTATTTCGATCGACCGTGTACATAATATTAAACCTAATAAAGGAAAAGAATTGTATCAGATTTACCTGGCTGTTGTTTCTCTGTCAAGAACAGCATTAGTGGTAATTATACCAGTAGTCGTACCGATAGTAAACGGTACGGAAGAAGTAGTGCTGTACTCAAACACGTTATTGTTGTTGCTTACAGAATCAGCATCAGTTGCAGAAACCGTGGTCACGGTTGTAGTGACTGGAGAATCCTCGGATAAAGTGACGGAGTACGTTGTCGGGTTAAAAGTTGGTGTATTATCGTTTTCGTCTGTAATTGTGACCTGAACAAGGCACTGGGCTGTCAGTGCGGGAACCCCGTCCACTGCCTGAACTATCATGGAAAATATTATGTTCACCTCGTAGTCTATGACGGCCGTGGATGTTATTATGCCCGTGGAAGAGTCTATAGTAAAGTAGGATGCCCCGTCGCCCGAGGAAATTGAGTAAGCTATCGTTCCGAACGTGCTGGAATCACCATCTGTAGCAGCTACTTGTACAAGCGCTGTCCCTGATACTTGGTTCTCGGCAAAAGTAGGTCTGTAAAGAAAATAACCATGCTTAAGTGTAACTCATTAAATGTGATCATGTCTTGCCTTAAATAGAACAGTATCAAGGCAGCAGAGGTATGCAGGAAGATGTCCTGACTTTAAAATAAAAGTTGGGAAACAAACTCCAGCTGCGAAAGCCCAAATGTCATTGCAATGACACTGGGCCAAGGTGTTCTATGTTACCAAGCTCTATGAAAGGAAACAATAATACTTGGTTGTAGTTTTTTATTCAAAGATTTCTATCCTTTCATGATATCGTAAACTCGCTGTAGATAATGGTTCTACGATGATAATACAGTGTGTATATTAAGAATGTTGACGTTTGATAAAAGAAATACATACGTGTACGTCGAACTGCCAAAAACAGCAACTTCATTGACGTCGTTCACGGTGATGGTAACGGTCGCAGTGACGTAAGTTGTACCGTCATTTCCGGTCACGAGGAGTTGATGATTGGTGGCCGTCTCGAAGTCCAGACTTGTGACAAGTAATATAGTTCCCGCGTTCGTGTCCAAACTAAACTTGGAGTACGTAGCAACGAAGGCATAAGAAATGGGATCCCCGGTATCTACCGAATCTGTAGCCGTGACAGTCACTAATGTTGAGCCTATAGCCGTATCTTCCCCAACAGACAATGCATACGTTCCTGTAAAAGAAATTGTATACAAATAATTCAATGCAATTTGTTTAAGTCTTAGCCTATGAAAGGAATATTTTATCTAACCATGCACATTATGCATTTGTTAATATTACCAAACCCGTTGGGCTTTTATGTTTTAATGAAAATTACACCATAGACTTTACCGGAACGTTATATTGATAACAGAAGAAAAGTGTGCAAAAACACTGCTTTACGATTATCTTTTATCGTAATGAATTTATTGTAGAATGGATTTGTAGGTTTGCAAACATAATCACCAGAACTTGTGAACACAGGCGACCCCTCGTCCACAGCCCCAACGGTGACGTCAACAGTCACTGTAGCCGAGAGTTCCGGAGAACCGCCATCTTTAACTGTCACTTGTAAGTTATAATATGTGGTCGTCTCGTAGTCAAGAGAGGCTGAAGTAAAATAAAAACAAATCTTATAAAACAAACAGAACACGTGATGTGTTCGTCAAGAACGGATCTTTTGATTAGGTGAATATCAATACTTTAGCATAAAAGTAAATGTTCACGTTACCACTGACAACAAGGGAGGCTGTAGATCCGGAAACCGTCACGCCGAATTTATTATCGGGGTTCTGCGTCATCGTGTACGTCAACGTGGTTCCGGCATCTGCATCAGTGCAGGACAGATCTGATATCACCGCCGTACTAGTAGCTGAAAAAGTATATGGAAAAATGTATAGCATATTTGGCATGATGTTATAAAGCTGTATTTAGTTATAAAAAGGTCCTATATCCATTTTAGAACAATTATGAAACAAGTTTCACAAACGTATATAAATAATTTTTGTCGACCTGATTAGAAGCGCTCGAAATTTTGATTTTTGGGAAACCGGAGAACCTGAAAAACTCCAAGTGGTCCTGTAAATGACACCATACTTTTTCATCCCCGATCAGGGAATCGAACTTCAGCTTTCTTGTATAAGGCGAGTGCGCTTATCACTGCACCACTCAAGCACCGTAATATCGATACACGTACAGGTGTATCTTTATGGACATACTTTGTGCAACCTGCATATACAAACGATTTCCAGACAAAGATTTATTTTATACCAGGGAAGTTTCTCCATACTTTTAAATTCGCCTTTTCTGTTCTCCGTAATGAAAACGAGTTGATCATGACATAGCATATCACTACACAGCAGTCCATATATTGTAATTTGAAGGGTGAAGCTAACACTGGACAAATTTTAATTTGAGCAATGAGATTTATGTTTTACTGTGCGAAAGGTTACCAATAGAATATAAATATTGGTTTTGAATTATGGAATTGGATGTGATTATACTAAAAAGGATGAACATAAGTGACACATATGTGATTGCACCTAAATATTGGTTGAGGCCAAAACGGTAGAAATTCGAACTGATCTAAATTACTGTTGAAACAGAAGGGGGCGCACAAAACCCCTTAATTATACATGTATACGAAAATAGTATGCATTAAGTTACACGTATCCTCTAAAAGAACGTCTACATAATGTTTTATAGAAATAATTCTACTGTGAAAACTTATGATGTACAATACCTGTGTTCTCCGACACGGTCAAAACATGTGACGATGGCGTGCAAATTGGTGCATTGTCGTTTACATCCGTCACTGACAACGTCACTGTACCGGTACCCTGTTGAAAAATAATTAATTAAAGGCCATTATACTGTTGTTTAAAATATGGAATATATTGAAACATTACTTGAGAACAGCAAGTTTAAACAGCCGATGAAACAAAACTGGTTTTCGCAAAGGAAACGTTTGGTTATTTTTTAAACACCAGAAGTATTGTTCCAGAAGTTACGAATGAGCAAATTACATGTAATTATATTACCGTTAAACTTCCGCCGTCCGTTGCTACGACTGTCATCTGGTAACTTGTGGCAGTTTCATAATCAAGAGTTCGTGCTAGCTGAATATTTCCGGATGTTTTTTCGATAGTGAAATAGGAGGTTCCGCCATTAGTGACTGCAACAATACATTCAAATACAAAAATAAACGTATTTAAAAAAAATCTTTACAAGCATTGTATACTAAAGTCAAATTGTATGCACAACTAATATAATATAGATTAAATGTTCGAGGAATGATAGGAATGTTACTGTTTTCGCTGTTAGAACCGTTTAATTTAATGATAAAAAATTAAACTTTTTCATTGATGCATTTGCTCAATTTCTAATTATATTATAACCACAGCCGCACACAGATTGCCGTTTTACTCTGTTAACTGATTTGAAGTATGTATTCAACAAATGATTACAATTTAGCGATTTCAATATTTTGGACCTAACATATTTATTGATTGAGGCATGCTCTCCTGGTCGTTTTATTTTATATTTCTTCATTAAATTATATAATTTTACCTGCCGTGATGTCATAGCTGACGATGTTGTGAGGTGACGCGTCGTTGTCCACTGCTGTGTACGTGGTGATGGCAGACCCGACCACGGTGTCCTCCGCCAGTGTTGTGGTTACGTCTGAGGCGAATGCGGGCGTAGCCTCGTTTTCGGCTACGACTGTGACGGCTATAGTAGTTGTGACTGATTTTGTACCATCAGAAGCACTGGCTAATAGGGTGTACGACTGCGTCCCAGCGTCATAGTCGAGGGCTTCGTCACCATAAAAGAAAACATATAGATTTTACAAAGTCTCATTTCAGAGAAAAAAAAAGTGTTTTGAAGAATTTCCATGAAGCAACAGGAAGGAAAACTGGGAAAGGGTACCCGACATTAAAAAAAGTCAAAATCAGAACTCAAAGTTGGTACAGGAATATAATTGGAAATGGGGTAACACAAATAAAATAAAATACAAAAAGACATCATGAACTTCTGCAATAACGTCGGAAATAAACCAGCTGTTCCGGTAGGTTAACGATTACTGCACCTCATGTAGTACCCGTCATTTCGCCTCCCATTATCCCAATAAATGAATTTAGGTCACTTAACATCTAAGATACAGTAACATGTAACATGATGGTGGATGGCACTGACATCTCCTTATGGTGATGACCCTAAAGAGTTCTTCAACGTAAATTATTGTTTCTCACGTAGAAAACATTGAACACAGAAAAGACTCTTCAGCAGCACATACAGAAGAGGCTGTTATGTTAAAATAAGGGAAGCTTATGATGGAGGCATAAATGTCAATATATGAATCTTAAGCAGACATATTCAGAACATTGTCAAAGACCGATAAAATATAAGAATACAAAATAAAATGATGAAGTCGTCAAAAATATATTGCTTTTTTTCCTAATTTGTAATATCTTCGTGCGCAGAATAGTTATGTATGCATTTTCATATAACATATAAGATATACATTGTAATAACTATCTTTAATGAATCGCCAGGGTCTTACAAACAAAATCAAGATGTGAGTGAGACGTGATGTCGTACTTGCTTACCCTTCTAAACACATATTTTTCCTGTTTTTGAAATGTTCATGATTTCGTACCTTTCATGACTGTTGTATCTTTTCTTGATGTCGTTTTCAAACAAATAGAACAGTTCATAGTTTAAAACATAAGTATATTACATACTTACCGTTAGCGAGGGTTATTTCTCCCGTGGGGGTTACAGCGAAGTCGTTACCAGTATTTCCACTGACGAATAAATAGGACACAGTGTCAGATGTGTCATCGTCGGTACAGGCCAGTGTGGCTACCTGTGATGGAAATATATATGAATTTTTTTTATATCTTATGTAATGTCTTTGAAACTTATACCCAATCCTTTTGCTTTTAATAGGGCAATGAAATATGTTTAAACTGAAGACATCTTATGTAAACAATATCCTAATTTTAACCATATAACTATTTCGGGTTTACGTTTTGCATTTTGTCCGTAAAATCATCATACTTTCTACATGGTAAGATTCTACATGTCAAATACAATACCGTACCGTTGTTCCTGTAACAGACGTCTCTGATACAGTGGCTGTATATGTAGAAGGACTGCATATTGGAGAATTGTCGTTGACATTTGTCACCGAGACTGTCACCGTCCCTGTTGCCTGTAAAGCAATGGTACACGTATATATTGTAAGCATGCTTTGATCGGCTTCGACAATGGACTGAAGAAAGGATATATAGCTTTTTGTTATTATGTATCACAAAGATTTAACGTGTAGCTATCTATATCCCTACATACTGATTAGCTCTTTTACATGAAATGATTGTGAAAATCGACATTGAAGGAATAACATAAATTTTCCCAATGCGTATTTTAATATAAAACCGTATTTTGAAATGTGCAGTTTCGTGCGAAGTTACACGTAACAATGTATTGATAAAGAACAGGTTTTCCTTATGTTTTTGTTACATTTTTATTACAATATTCGTAAGACGATATCTGTTGTTTTTCTTTTTTCCGATTCAAATGAAAATATAAATATGTCATGTTCACATTGAGGTTATGACACGTTTGAGAGCGTCACATGACAGCAAGTTTCATACCTGCAATGTATCCTACACGAGTGTTACATACATGTATCAGATTCGCCGTCATGTATGTGTATTTTTACATTTATTGCATCGCTTACAACAATTTAAAGGAAACATTTTCCGAACTGTTTTTTCTTGGTTTGCAAATATCCTGAGGCTAACCATTGTCTTGTTATGAAACCAAACACATAAACAACTTACCACGGTGCCTCCTCCATCTGTTGCTTCTACTGTAATCACATACGAAGTCTGGGCTTCGTAATCCAAAGCGCTAACCAACTGTATACTCCCGGACGTCGATTCTATTGCAAAGAGACTTGATCCACTGTTCGGAACTGAAACAACAAAACACTGGCATGACCGCTGTAGGTATATATGGTCAAACGAATTGCATGATATGAAATTATTTCAATGTGGTCGATGCATATTATACGTCTGTATTGGTTATGAAATAAACAATTGTTTAGTATAAACAAAATAAATTGCTGAACAACGTATGTGCAAAAGAAAATATAATTGTATATAAAAACGTGTAGTGTTAAGTTTCTTCTGGATAGTATTCATTGTACCGCGGAACCGAGTACACGAACATGTCTAAATATTTATTTTTTTACTTTTCAAACTTAATTATATACGTGATTAGCTTTATCGGTACATAACTGCATATAGCATATATTATAAAACAACAAGATGAGTTGTGCGCATAGTATTTTCATAGTCAAAATATGTTGATTTAAGTGAAAGACTTTTTCAACACACAGCCGCTTTTTTTCATTCGGGTAATCTAAGATTGTGTTATAATAATGTACATTTCCTAATGCTATTAAAGAGCCGTTTGCTTTTCTACAGAGCTCCCTTTTTCGTGTTTCACTTTGGTTTGTTTGTATTTTACGTCCTATTCACAGCTATGGTCATTTAAGGACGTGCCAGGTTTTGGTGGTGGAGGACAGCCGGAGTTCCCGGAGAAAAATCACCGACCTACGGCCAGTACATGTACCTGGCGACTGCCCCACGTAGGCCTCGAACCCGCGACCCAGGGGTGGAGAGATAGCGGTAGCTAAATGTCAGACACCTTAACCACTTGGCCATCGCGGCCTCCTCGTGTTACACAGGCATCCTGTTAATCAACAAACCACTCAGCATTGTAACTAGTTCATTGGGTTTAAGTTCTTTGGTGACAGGTTCCTGCTTTTGAAAAACATTGCAGGAAACGCGTATCTCTCCGTGGCACAATACATCTCTAGCACACAGGCAGGCATACTCACACAGGGAGATATTAGCCAGTTGGTATAGGACTAGTAGTTAGCGCCTGATAAGGCAGCTCCTGCGAATTCCTCAAAATTGTATTGATTAATGTATATGCTAATTGTATTCATTGTATTAAATTGTATATATATGTACTGTAAAGCGCTTTAGAGTGGCTTATGTTAGCTAGAGAGAGCGTTATATCAAATGTTGTATATTTATTTATTTTATGTATTTGGCTTCGAGGTTTTGTGGTGTTTTACGTCCTTCGTTTTATTTCGGTATTCCGTCAGTTCCTGTTGTTGTCTACAGTGAAGCCCTAACCGCTAATGTATTTTATGTGCTTATTTCCCTTTTTCTTGACAGTTTCTTTTCAAGGCTCACTCGTTGCACCTTAAAACCCCCTTATTTTGCCGAAATGTTGCTGGACAAATCATTTTAGTATTACGAGGCTTATTGTAGTTTGAGTTTGATAAGACAAAAAGTAAATAATAATATTACCTGTCGTAATAGCATATGAGACAACATTGTGAGGAGAAAGGTCACCGTCTGTGGCAGTATATGTTGTGGTAACGGCTGTTCCAACACTCGTATCCTCCGCGAGACTGACGGTGGGATTAGAAGAAGGAAATGTTGGAATGTTGTCGTTTTCTGCAGTGAGGCTTATGTACACCGTAACAGAACTAGAGGTGGTTCCGTCACTGACATCGATAGCAAGAGTGTAAGACTGACTTCCGGTGTCATAGTCAAGTGCTGCAATGGAGTAGTAGTGCTGTACACAAATATGATACATGTAGGAACGATTTGTTACCTTTCTACTAGCTGTTTAATGTTTATATATGTCATTATGATATCTTTATCAGAACAAAGCTCAAAAATAATGTAATGTAAATCTAAGTTAACGACTCTTTCAGCGTATATTTCGAGAAATTGTATTTGAAGAATATTTATTCCAAGAGATACATATGAAATAAGATATACACTAGCAACATGCAATCAATATACCCTTAACTGACTTTATCATAGTACGTACCACAGGAAGTGGTCAACACGGCGCCCGTTAGACTAAAACACCCGCCGGAAACACCAGATGTAATAGAGTAGGTCAGGGGGTCACCATCAGCATCAGTACAAGCTAAGGTGGTCACGGTCGTCTGTGAGAACAGCGAGAGCCATGGTCGGTTAATAACAACCCAGGGTAACAAATTCCTAAACTACAAGCATTGGGTATACATGTACATGTTTACAGAAACAGTGCATTCTTCTTACTGGTTAACATTTCTGTTTTTAACATCCCTCAATCTGATGATAGTCAATTTTAACAAAAATGTGAAAATCAATATCATAACTAGACACAGAAATCCAAATTGAGAAAAACAAATGTTGGGAACATTTTCATAATAAAAATACAAAACTTACAAAGTAAACAACACAACAAATGAAAAATAATACTGTAAACAGAAATATTTATTGTTCCGTGGTTTGTTTTTACGCCTGTGTACCCACCCCTGATGAGACTGTTTCTGCTACACTGTAGATGTAGGTTAAGGAGGGACAGGCCGGAGTGTTGTCGTTGACGCCGGTGACTGTGACGGTGACTGCCAAGGTGGCGCTGTCTGTTGGTGAACCACCGTCAGTAGCCTGTACAGTGAGGGAGTACGGCGTCGTTGTCTCGTAGTCCAGGGCCAGCGTCAGATATATCTCTCCTGTCGTAGTTCCTATACCGAACCGTGCCTCGGAATTTCCACCTACAAAATTATACATATAATAGTTTATTTTGTCTAGATCAAACAGATTATAACTTAATTGTTTTGTCAGTTACAATACATATAAATGTATGGATGAATTAACTCCGGAAATCGACAGCTACTGACAGTAGAAACAGAAGTCGTTATACCAGTACACCGCTCAGCACTTTGTTGTCAATACCATTGGTACACATGTATCAAGATTCGTTATCTTATTTTAATACTTTTAATTCATATCGCGGTCATGAATATGTGAAAAAAATGTTGTTTTCTTTATATAATTACATATCATTTTTACAGTCCTTAAAATCAAACGAAAAATTGTTATAGTTCATTTCCAGCTAGAACTAACACACGTTAATGACGTTCGCCGGCTGGTAAAACAGTTTGCTTAAAATGTATTTAAAAAATAAAAGACCACCACGAACGATACAATAAAATATAGTTTATGTTGTTTCGAACGTAAATATTAAGATTAAAATAAATCGATTTAACAGGTGTGATCGTATGCTCTAAGTTGCGCTACTGCGCACCTAGGAACGGAATATAACAAATCTTAAATAAAGGAGGGGCCGACTTTTGATCCTGCGTAACAAAAGTTGTAATTCGTGTGCAGAAGTTATCTTGTTTACTGAAGCATGCGATGAATTATATAAAAGAGGGATACCTCAATTCTAAGCGAAGCAAGGGGTTATTGTCCGTGCGCACTGAATGTGTACCAGCTGTGTATTCTGTAACCGTTATCATAGGATATAAAAAAGTATGAGTTTGACAGACGGACGGACGGACAAAACAGTGACGATATGCTCAAGATAATAAACTGGAACATTTTAATGCAAATCAAGTGTAAAAAATTCCACGTTCACCGCCGGTACAGCAGGATACACGAAAAATACATAACGTCTATATCACCTTACACATACCTATGATGCTGTAGGTGAGCACCCCGTCGTCGCCATCATCAGCGTCACTCGCCTGTACAGATGCCACAGTGGTTCCCACGGCGCTGTTTTCGGCAACCTGATGTACAAATACAATAACATTGTAAGGTAAACAACGGACGACAAAATGTATTTCAAAGCATCAAAACGTCGATATGCAAAAGAAACTAACCTCCTAATATGCAATATGTCGACAAGCCCGTTAAGCATTTCTGACAAAATGGGTCTTAATGTATATAGGGTAAAAATGAAAACAAGTGTGTAGAGTTATGCTTATCCCCCTCTGAACCAGTCTGTCACCCAACTCGACTCGAAACAGTAAAAAAGTTATCATATAAATATAATGATAAAAATTTAACATTTCATAGCGATCTAATTATCTCCCTACAGAACATAATAGTTTCCCAGAAAATTGATATTTGTTCTTCAAATCTTAATATTAAAAGAAGATTTGGTGTGGTCCTCTTTTAGTCCCTGAGTGGATTGCAAAAACGCAAATCCCAAGTTTTGCAGTGGGATCCCAAATCAGTTGGCTCTTACAACATATAGTTGGCAAAACCTATATATTCTTTTCTCAATCCCCGTCCTTCAGGGGTTGTGCTATTCGTAAATATCTTCATTATGGATCATAAAATTGTCTGAGAGATAGCACATAAACATACCGATATGGACGGGGGCGTTGTACCCGATATCGCAGGAGTGTTGTCATTAGTACCCGTGATTGTGACGTAAACATACGCAGTTCCGGTTAGATCTGACCCGGCAGTGGCTGTGTCGGTAGCTATGACAACGAGGCTGTAAATATAATTCTGTGAGGAGAGCGCCTCGTAGTCAGTGGCGGTTCCCGTTGTTTGTAGAATGCCTGTACCGGAAATAGTAAACTTGGCTGAGCCGTCGTCCCCGCTCTGTATAGTGAGAGCACAGTTTCCGTTAGTACCGCTGTCAGCATCAGTACAGGTCAGGGCAGCAATGGATGTTACTGCGAACAATATGGTATGTCTGTTAGAATATGCTATCTAATCTTCCACGCCTGCGATGTAACGACACTTTGCATTAGTTATTAGCTATTTATTATTAGACAATAATCCATGTGAATTCATGTATTTTTCAACAAACTATGTGCGCAAATATTGATTATTCATGCAAAAAAAACAACCAAAAAACCCCCTGAAACTATTTATGCAAAGATAAGATAGCACCTGAAGCATTCTTTTTCATAGATTGATAAGTCTTTAACTATAATGTTGCATACACGTAGATATTTCACATACGCTACGACACATCAGCTTCAAATTATTTCCAAACAAGCGATCAGCTCATTGGACATTTGCTAATTTCAATTGTCCAACATACATACACTTAAATATTCCATTTGGAATCAATGTATTGATGATATGCAGTATTCCATATTCATGTGGACAATTGCATTACCTGATAAACAGCATACTGTTACTCCACATCAGCACATAGTACCTGCGTCAAATCCCTATAGGATAATACGTACCGGAAGTGGATATCTCCGGGATACTCCGTAACTCAGGCGGACACATCCAGGACCATACGTACCTGATGCGGATATCCCTGGGATACTCCGTAACTCAGGCGGACCCATCCAGGACCATACATGTACGTACCTGATGTGGATATCTCTGGGATACTCCGTAACTCAGGCGGACCCATCCAGGACCATACGTACCTGATGTGGATATTTCTGGGATACTCCGTAACTCAGGCGGACCCATCCAGGACCATACGTACCTGATGTGGATATCTCTGGGATACTCTGTAACTCAGGCGGACCCATCCAGGACCCTACGTACCTGACGTGGATATCTCTGGGATACTCCGTAACTCAGGCGGACCCATCCAGGACCATACGTACCTGATGTAGATATCTCTGGGATACTCCGTAACTCAGGCGGACCCATCCAGGACCATACGTACCTGATGTGGATATCTCTGGGATACTCCGTAACTCAGGTGGACCCATCCAGGACCATACGTACCGGAAGTGGATATCTCTGGGATACTCCGTAACTCAGGTGGACCCATCCAGGACCATACGTACCGGAAGTGGATATCCCTGGGATACTCCGTAACTCAGGCGGACCCATCCAGGACCATACGTACCTGACGTGGATATCTCTGGGATACTCCGTAACTCAGGCGGACCCATCCAGGACCATACGTACCGGAAGTGGATATCTCTGGGATACTCCGTAACTCAGGCGGACCCATCTAGGACCATACGTACCAGATGTGGATATCTCTGGGATACTCCGTAACTCAGGCGGACCCATCTAGGACCATACGTACCGGATGTGGATATCTCTGGGATACTCCGTACATGTAACTCAGGCGGACCCATCTAGGACCATACGTACCTGATGCAGAAAAATCTAGGGTTCAACTTACATGTACCTGAAGCGAATCCGTCTGGGACACTACGTACCTGGAGGCATCCCTCTGGTTGAGGCGTACTCCTCTGGTATACTACGTACCTGAGGCGTACTCCTCTGGTATACTACGTACCTGATGCGGATCCCTCTGGTATACTACGTACCTGATGCGGATCCCTCTGGTATACTATGTACCTGAGGCGGATCCCTCTGGTATACTACGTACCTGATGCGGATCTCTCTGGTATACTACGTACCTGAGGCGGATCCCTCTGGTATACTACGTACCTGATGCGGATCCCTCTGGTATACTATGTACCTGAGGCGGATCCCTCTGGTATACTACGTACCTGATGCGGATCTCTCTGGTATACTACGTACCTGAGGCGGATCCCTCTGGTATACTACGTACCTGATGCGGATCCCTCTGGTATACTATGTACCTGAGGCGGATCCCTCTGGT
>JAUMHH010206663.1:0-13010 GCA_032359455.1 Chlamys rubida
AAAGCTTGCACAAGTTCGATAACCATTATCCGCCTGTTATTAAGGGAGTTATGGCCCTTTATAGAATTGACGTAACAGTTTACGCTCAATAACTTCAGTAATTTTGAATGGATTCATTTCAAACTTGGTAGGATGGTTCATTGCTATGCATGCTCAGACAAGTTCGATAACCACAATTATTTGCCAGTTATTTATGCAGTTATGGCCCTTTGTAGAATGGACACTTATCTCTCCAACATTTTTGCACTTATGGCCCTTTGTGGCAAACTGCTCATTCAACATCTAACGGGCGTATCATGTACCGCTTCGTGGAACTCTTGGTCATGAATGTTATAAAACTTTTAGTTTATGTGCTGTTTACACTTCAACTTTATGCTTAAATAACAGGACAGGAAAAATGCATGGCCAGATCAGAATTTGACCTTGTTTTTCCAACCTCTAGACAGATTCATTGATTGAACTATAGCTACCTGTACCTGGCAAATGATCCAGACCTGTTCTGCTACATTCCTCTTCCCCCAAAGACCTTGATTCGAACCTGGGACCTCCAAACTCTAAAGTGGTGATCTGCTATTGAGCGTCGAGGTCAATCTAGATCTGTATTATCCCGCCTAGGTAGCTCAATTGGCAGAGCTTCAGAGGTTCTGGGTTCAAATCCTAGTCTGCCCATGCATTTTCACTCCTGTTACACTTAAAATATCTTATTGTCACAGAAAAACAGTGTATGTAACACTTTCCTCTGACCGTAATATTATGTCATTATGCTCAATGTACTTTTATAGTTTATAGTCCCTCATTTTGCCCTGTATTCATTTGGACCATTCATTTTGCCTATAGAAATAGGAAATGGATGCTATGCCTCAAGCCATCAGCCAGTATACCATCAAATTTACTTCAAGTGTTCATCAAGTCCATACTTTTAGATTGATATGAAGTTGGCCTCAAGGCACCTTTCTGTAGTAACTCATTACTGCTTTTTAAAATATCTGTCTTTGCATAATTGCATTACTCTGTACATTCATGATGATAGGATACAACCAGATACTAATACAAATGTATATGGTGTTGTATAACATATGCATATTCATAAGTGAACTCCAGCTCCACCTCATTGTATTGGAATGGGGTGTTCTCTGCATGAGTGCCAACAGATTTCAGTTGAAGCATCATATAAGCACTGAATTGTTTGCTTATATTCTGAAAAATTTGTGTATTCGTTTAAAAACTAAAAACAAATGATTTAATGAGGTTACATACGGATCAGTAGTGATTCAGTACACTTATAAATATACCTCTATGTGTATACTTTTCATAGTCAACATTACATTGTAACCTTGCTTTAATTTTATCAAGACCAAACTGTGTAAATTTTTTTTTTATCAAAATAACTTGAGTTTTCACAGGTAAGTTTTACAGGTAGATTCACCTGTTGGACCTTACACACTTTTTAAGAAAAAGACTATAACCCCTATCAAAACAAGTTGCCCTATATATATATAGCTACCTGGTACAGGTAAATAAAAAATGTTGGCACTCAGAGATACACCCATTGGAATATGCCATAGCATTATGTGTGTTGTGATGCAGACTAATGAATATAAGGTGTTCATCTCCCTAAAGAAGACCAGAGTTTTGCAGTTTTAGTTTTATTTACATGTACTAATAAATACTCTGAGACTGCTACCAACACTTAAATTCAGTTGAAAAAAATTGATATCAAAAGGGGACTATAGTTGCAATTTTGTTGTTGTAAATAATGGTACATTGTACATATACATATTTTGGATTTTTTACACAAAACCATATCTAGATCTCTATATTTGCATTCTACAGGTGGGCCATAGTATTTGCAATACCCGGTACATGTACCAATATAATTCAGTATATTTCAAATGTACATATTTCAATATAATGCAATATTTTTCAATTAATTGCTTGGGATTTAAAACAGATATGGAATAATTTTATAGAAATTCTGTTAAGATTAAATCATTATCATCCAAATTAAGTTTGCTTTGAGTCTGAGCTGTGATATATTTGGTCCAATAACAAACTTATAGTATCATGGGGTAATATTGAGATGTTTTAACTCTCAAAATAAGATATCGATCTGCCCAATTATTTCCCTTGATCTAGAATTGATTTTAAAGCCTAAAAAAGATCATGACTTTTATCTATTACTTATAAAAAATATCGTTTTGGTAACTGGTCAACAAAAATGGGGAGTTATTATTTATTACAATAAAGATACATGGGAAAAAATTTACAATGTTCCGTTTCAAGTTACTAAAAACTCAAAATTACAATGGCTACAATGTAGAATTGTTTTTCTTTTTATATAAACAACTAATTATTTTGCACATAAAATAGGACTTGC
Source organism: Chlamys rubida (assembly GCA_032359455.1). Classification (NCBI taxonomy): domain Eukaryota; kingdom Metazoa; phylum Mollusca; class Bivalvia; order Pectinida; family Pectinidae; genus Chlamys; species Chlamys rubida. Next base: position 2,378 of record JAUMHH010206663.1, read on the forward strand.
AATAGGGAAAGGGAGACAATTGTGCATATGTTACGGGAATGCACTGAAATCCAGAATTTTCTAGCAAGTTTTGAAATAAATGCTGCTTAATGCTCTCACATTACACTTTTCAATTATTTAATAAAGAAACTTTGATCTTTGGTATCTTACATAACACGTGTGTTTATAACCGAATAGATAATGAGATAATGATTCTCCTGTTGATGGAATTATATATCTACAGAACAAGGTGTTTTCATAGTGCACTTTCTGTGATGGCTCTAGTTAATTTGATCAAAAAAACCTATGTTGTTTAAAAGTATATTGCAAATGGTAAAGGTGAATTCTGGTTGCAAACATTTGTAAATGAATTGAAAAAATGCATAAAACCTGTCATAAACTGATTTATCATACTACATATTAAGTTGTATTTAGTAATGTATGTTTCTTCTGTTTCTTTACATCTGCTGGGGTTTTCTTTCTCTCCACCTGTCTTTCTCTGTTACTTTCTTCTTTTACTTTCTGTGTCAGTGCTTCCTTTTCTTTCGTTTTTTTGTTTTTCATTTTCCTTTGTTTTCCATTTTTTCTATATATCAATACAGTAGAAATGTTTATATATACCATGCATATCAGATACCAATAGGTTGCATGATATTACTGATGATACATATCAAGCTTGATAATTGATTTAAATGATATATATGAACTTTGTTTTGGTATGAAAGATGTTTGATTGAATCAAATGAGCATGTAAACAAATATGTAAGACTATACTGTATTGAAAAAAAATCTGAAAATATAACAAATTATAAAAAAAGTTTGCTTTGAGAAATAACTTAAGTTATTGTTTTATTTTTAACAATATTTAAATGACTATGTTATTGTAATGTTTAGGATAACTGGACTAGATGATAACCAGTGTTTTGGACCCATCACTAAACACTCTTATTAACCATTTGACTATACACACTAACACAATGGTATGGTGATTTTTCAGTGGTATTATGCAGGCCACAATGTGGTTCTTCGGCATATTGGTGCTAAATATTGTGCTACCACTGTGTCTGGGGAAAGAATCGACAGCAGCAGATAAGGCGTTGGAATCTCACTGGGTAGACTTCTGGGTAGTACGACTGTGTCTCAACATAATTGGATATGCCACTATCTTCGTACCTGGTGCTCTTCTGATCAAATACTTCAGGGATAAACGCTACAATGAAACTGCAGGTAAGTGTTATATGGAGCCAGTTCAGCCTGTTTTGTACATGCTGTGAAAGTTCAGTTGGCATGAGAAGATTATTGTATTCCAAAAAATATATGTCAACAATAAGACAATAAATAACTAACGTATTCCAGGGTAAAGTTTTTTATTTACATGCAGTTTTCATTTACTACAAACTTTTGTCAGTGTATTATCATTGAGTAGTTACCAGTTTCTTATTGTCATATATTACCAGTTTATAGTCAGCTTAATGTCAGTTATTGCCAGTGGGATGTCAATTATTAGCTCACCTGGTATGATGTGTTTTCTATTGTCCACCAACTTTTTCTTTGAATGACTTCTTCTTAAGAACTGGAGGACCTAGGGCCATGGTACTTGGCAAGTAGGTCCCGGTGACAGAATGCTATAAACTGTCCTCAAATAAATTACCTTGACCTACTTTCAAGATTGCAATGGTCAAATGTTTTTAAAACCTTTAACGTCTTTTGAATAACCAAGAGGCCTAGAGCATGCAATGATATTTGGCCAGTAGGTACCTGTGACAGAGTGATATAAACTTTCCCTAAAGAAATGACCTTGACCTACTTATAAGATATCAAAGGTCAAATGTGTTAAAAACCTTTAAACAACTTCTTTAGAAAAAAAAAACAGGAGGCTGGGATATAGTAGTTTCATTTAACATTCTTAAGCCAAGGGGACTCAATGTATGGAAATATTTGCAAAAGTATATTTATTGAGAATATTTTCCCATGATTGCTCAAATATTCAGGTGAGCAATACAGGCCATCTGGGCCTCTTGTGAGTAGTTTGTTGACAATGTGATGTCAGTTATTACCCATTTGTTGTCTGTGTGGTATCAGTTATTACCAGTTTATTGTCAAGGTAATGTCAGTTATTTTACATGTTGTGTTGTCAAAGTGATGTCTGTTACTATCTGTTAATTATAGATATAATGTCACTAAAAGTTTGTTGTCAGTTATTACCAGTTTGTTGTAAATGTGGTGTCAGTGACTACCAGTATGTTGATAATTTTGTAAATGACTACTGGGTATAAGTTCATCATCATCAATTTAAAATGCATATCTATATACTCTCGTTTTGATTTTTTTGTATGTTTTTTTTTGTTTTTTTTGTTGGTTAATATAACTCAAGAAGTCATATTCTTGTTATATTAGGGTTACACTCAGTGATGTTTTGGACTTAGAGATTTGAGCCCAGGATTTATACTTTCCTTTTCAGACAATTGTTTAGGAGCCCACTTGGTTTCTTAGTAATGTGACTCATCAAATTTTTTAAAAAGATGCTCAGGACTCGCGTGGAAAAATATACCCAAAATGAACCAAAGACCATTTGAATGTCTGGACAGATACCTGTGGTCTATAACTGAAAATATTCTGTTGGCCCCTTGAGAAAATGTCTGTCAAAATAAACACTATATGTTTATATGCTTGGCCTGCTACTGGAGCTAGATCTATGCTACTGGAGCTAGATCTATGCTACCAGAATGGATTACAAAATATTGTTTCAAAATCTGTAAATCACATACTTTGTATCTTTCATTTACAGGCCCAGATCTGCTGTCACAGATTATCAAGAACTGTGTGTTTGGTCGGGAAACAGAGAAGGGTCTCCTGGAAGAAGGCGGGTCATCTAAAACAGGTGGTAGTAGTGACGACAATGTCAGTCAATATCAGAAATGTGGCACTCTATTATTCTGTGTGGCAGGCCTGCAGGGAGCCTACCTCACCTGGGGGGTCTTACAGGAGAGAATTATGACATTTGAATATGGAAAAACTGACACTGAAGCAGGAGAGTTCTTCAAAAACTCCCAATTTTTGGTGTTCATCAACAGAATTTTGGCACTATGTATTGGAGGTGTGGTGTTAGTGATGAGAGCCCAGCCCCCACACAATGCTCCTTTGTTTAAGTACTCCTACAGTTCCTTCTCCAATATCATGAGTAGCTGGTTTCAATATGAGGCCCTCAAATTTGTCAGCTTTCCTACCCAGGTGCTTGCTAAAGCTTCCAAGGTCATACCAGTCATGTTGATGGGCAAAGTAGTATCCCGTAAAACCTACGAATACCATGAATACGTCACCGCATTGATGATATCGTTTGGTATAAGCATGTTCCTTTTAAGCAGTGGTGATGTGACACGGCATAAAGGAAGTGTAACAACTGTGTCGGGGGTGATATTGTTAGCAGGATACATTCTCTTTGATAGCTTTACATCAAATTGGCAGGGAGAATTATTCAGAAGACACAAGATGTCGCCCATTCAGATGATGACAGGTGTAAATTTGTTCTCCTGCCTGCTTACTGCTGTCTCCCTGCTAGAACAGGGTGGATTCTTTGATTCTGTAGCTTTCATGGGTCGTAACCCAGCCTTTGTATTTCATGCCATGATCTTAAGTCTTTGTTCTGCTTTTGGACAATTGTTTATATTTTTCACACTCTCTAGGTTCGGACCAGTGACATTTACAATAATTATGACAATTCGACAAGGAATTGCTATCTTGTTGTCCTGTGTAATCTACGGCCATCCAGTGACATACATCGGGTTTTTCGGAATAATGGTGGTTTTCTTTGCTCTGTTCCTTAAAATCTATGCAGGCCACAGGAGGAAGCAAAATCAGAACGCCACACAACAGAGTAGTAATGGTGTGTCGAAAGTCTGATACAAGTACATGTACATCATGGTGTTGTATAGTATTTTGTATGGAAAGTAAATCAACTATAAACAGGTTACCACCTGGTTATATCTGGGACCACATCAAGGGTGTTAAAGTTGGGTTTCCTCTATCCATGAAAGCGGAGTGAATTTTTCCTATATCCTTCTTTTTGAAGAGAACTTAAAGGTTAATAATTCTTTGTAGTATACAGGGTGGGACGTAAAACATGGTTACTTTACTACCAAGTTCATGCAAGCTCGAGTCCCAACCAATGTGAAGTACGTTACTGATCTGTGGTACATTTCTGTGTTTCAGTGTCATTATTTATCCCAAATTCTCTTTGGAAAACACTGATATACAGTATAGATGTTCAAACATTTTTTAATATATTTTTGTATGACTAACATTATTGGCTAGTGTACGAGGTAAACGTGATAGATCTATTAAATGCTATAGTTTTGCACTAACTTACATTATAACTTTACCATGACACAGCTCTGTTGTATTTATTTCACAGCAGTGGTGTCATTTATTTTTATGGGAGAAAATGTTTTTTTGGCTATTATCCACAATCTCTTATATTTCTGCATGATACTGCAGAAATTTACAGAGTTGACATGTGGGCTTAAATGAATGACTTTGAAAATATCGTGGTTTTGACATTTAGAAGGAAGTCTTTCTTCATTTATATGTAAACCTCAGGTACTAGCCACGTCTGTCATTACACCTACCGTACATGTATAATATAATTATATTATAGGTGTATTGACAGACGAGGCTAGTACCTGAGGATAGTAGTTGAATTATAGGTGTATTGACAGCCGAGGCTAGTACCTGTGATGTTAACCATTATTTCTGTAACCTGTGTAACTTAATATTGATGTTAAAATGACAATATACATAACCATTATGCTGTCTCAACATGAAACTTCAGAGTTCACTAAAATAAAAACTATTACATTACTGTCAATACTGGCACATTAATAAGAAAAAAACTCCCAAGTTTACCTGTTCAAAAGATATTCAAATGTCAACTAAATATATTATCTTCCATTGTTTTTACCTGGGTAATAGAAGAATGAAACTGGTTTTGTTTAGCTTTAGTTTTGTAATGATTTGGTTGATAAAGGATATCAGACTACATGTACATATTATTGAAATGTTGTGTCAGCTAGTTTATAGTTTTATATATATAGCTTGTGTTTGTGCAGTTTAATATGAATTTTCTAGATTTATTGTGAACACCTCCTGATCTTAAAACCAAATACGCAGAGGTTTCTTATTCATGATATCCTAATTTGCTTGCTCTCTTCTCATTTTATTTATTTTGTAGAAAGTAATTTCCTTAAAAAGACATGTATCCAATCCGTACTTATAAATTATTCTGATGAACTGACATTATCTATCAGTATCTGACATTATCTATCAGTATCCGATAATCTCGTTCAGTTTGTTAAGTCTGTCATCATAAACAAATGAATGTCATATGCCATTGCAATGTCAAATTATAAATTGGTAACAAAACAAAACCCCAAACCATGAAACAAGATTCTATACCAAATATACTGTTTTGTCAATTTTTAATGTTTTATAGAGAAACTGCAGGCAAAATAATCTGTTTATTATTGCTAATGATTTCTCTTGATCTCATGGTGATACAATATAGAACCTCAGATACACCTTGATTGTGATTTTTTCAGCACATACTGAAATACAGAGAAACCACTACACTGTTTTTAATAGAGCTGCGATAAATTTTATGTTTGAAATATTTTTACATCAAACATATGATGAAAATCTCATGTTAATCTTACAATAGTCCTAATATATATATGTTCCATAGCAAAAAATTGTACATGTAGCAGAAACATCACACTCTGTTACAAATTCAGTCAAGTCAATTAACAGGGCAGGTTTTGTTTCTGCACAACAAATTGCTTAGCATTATCAGATTGTCATGAAATTTGGTCGCATGTACAAAGCCTTAGTTGGAATTAACCCTTTCACCACTGTAGACCATAATGGACTCGTCCATATCAATGCATGGTAGAGTCTACTAAAGTTACCTAGGGGTGAAAGGGTTAAGAGTGAAATCTGTGGAAAAGTAATCAGCATATTCTTAAAAAAACTGTCATATTTGGTTGACAGTAACGTCAAAATAGTATAATCAAATATGACTAGATATATATTCCTTTAAAACTTGGGTCAGCATTTATGCTGTACAAAAGAAAGGCTAAGTACGAATTTGTTGGCAAAACTAACAAGGGAAATAACTCTTGTACACTTGAAGTAATATGCAGATCTCTCTGTAGTTCATTATAGAAACATGTTTTACTGTAACAAACCAAACCAAACGTGTAGTCACACTTTTTTGTACACAATTTTATATCCCGGTTTCTGATGTGATCTGACATTGTTTATGTGTATCATACAGTATGATGCACTAGTCAACTTTAAATGCTCATAATGTTAATCCTACATTAATATAAATATACATTATTCAAACAGGATTAACATATCTACATAAACACATAGTAATAAAAAACATTCTGTCTTGGTTACTGTTAAAATTAGCTGAGGGATTTATTATGATTGTACTGGGTACATAATATTACCGTAATAAGAATTATCATTTATATATCTACCAAAGTTTGGGAAGGGTTTATTTAATGGCTGAAAGGTATTATTTTGACTGAATTTCTCCATTGTGGAAGGCTTTTCTTGGTAATTTTTTTTTTTACTACATTACATTACAGATTATGATATTATTAAATGAATTGTATGGTTATACAATTACATGCAAATGCTTAGAGAATTACTTTTTTCCTAGTGAAAGAGCCAAAAAAGTACCTTATTGTTTTTTTTAGTTTAAAATAATACAGGATCAACAGGTATATGTATTTCTCCACACTTTACTATTAGAGTAACTAGTCTGTGTAGTTTAGCGGCATTTACAAGTTATAAATTAGTTTCTCAATGTGTACAACTTATTTCCCTTACCAATCTCTGGCTGTCTTCTTGGTTCTAGGATGAAATATGTTATGTCACCTCTGTGGGGAGTTCCAACGTAGAATAATGCCAAGTCATAAGACATTAAGTTGTACATAGAATATAACTTTTTTTTATCTCATGTCACACTTAAGTTTGCAAAAGAAAAAGATATTTTGTTATCTGTTACTCGAGCAGTTGTTTTTTGTATGTGTAAATTGCATCAATTTTCATACATTTTTATGTTACTTCTGTGTGAAATGACACAATAATTGTTTCCTGCTTTTTTATATAAAAACACCCATTTGGCAAGAGGAAGTGTTATAGTTGGCACCCAATCTTGGGAAAGTTTATCATGTACAATTTACTCACTAAAACAAGTTAGGTTATAATCACAATTAGTTCTTTTGTTGCAGATGTATTTATTTATCTCAATTTGTCACAGCACTTGTTTTCCTTCACTCAAATCCCTCCCAATTCTTGGGGTCCCGATATATAATGTTACATTGTAGATCATTTCAGATTGTTGATCCTGGTCACAGACATCATTGACTCATATGAGTTTAATTATACCTGGTACCACCTGCTACGAAGTAAGAAAGGGTATTCTGAAATCAGGTTGTTGTCTATCTATCTGTAGGCAGAATATTGTCCAGCAGTTTTCATCCGAATTTTTTCATATATCGACCAAAATCAATTGAAATATTTTTAACTTGCATGGTCAGTTTTAAGTTTTAAATTATTATTTTTTCAATCTTGCATTTTTGTGGGAGTTATGTCCCCTTTTTCAAAATTCTTCACCGAATTATGTACATGTATGTACAACTGATACAGTTTTTTGTTATCAAAATTTTGTTATATCTTCACAGATGCATTTGCTTCACTCAGAAATTATGCACCTATGCTTATTTTCACCAGTGTTTATGAAACATGGTACACATGAATAGTAGCTTTAATAGGTAGTTCTGTTATTGCAACTAATATTTTAGTTGAAATATTTTGTTATTGATGTTACATGTATGCCTCCTTATTGATTGGTTATGACAGATTGTGTATTCATTGATGGTGTCAAGACCTCTGTTGTTCCATTGTTATCAGTGCGGACAGGGAAATCCTTAAATTTATCATCTGTAAAGATATGTTTAAAATTCACTTTATATTGTTACAGTGTGTATTTTTGTTGGTGCACACATAACAAAGATCATACTTTCATGAATTATAATATCCTCACAAGAAAGATGATCAGAAAACAAACAACAAATTTTGATTTAAGGTGCACAACTGTAGCAAGTTCAAATATTTGAATTGCAGAAAATTCTTTCAAGCAACATTTCCATTTATTCTATTTTCCAATATTTTAGATTTTTTCCCCCTTTTCCTTTGCAAATACATCAAATATAATATAGAACAATTAAAACTCACAATTTTGTTTACCAATAATTTTATTTTCTAGCTTTTACTTTGCATGTATTCTTATACATTCTCAAGACATTTTTGTCTTTATAACCCTGTTCTAAATCGAACCCCATCAATCAATTAGTTTATTACAATTAGCATACCAATGGAAGACAATAGGGACATACATATACAAGCCAGTTTCTTTTACCTAGGATATTCATAAGAAAGGGCTTTCATTTGACATTCTTTTTATCATACAATTTAAAGAAAACATCACCACCATATTAGCCTGTCAATGCATAGTAGTGTCATCACAATTGTCTTACTGCAGCGTTCAAAACTAACTTATATCCACTAGCCAAATCACTGCAACTGCATGTTAAAATGATTTTGATAGTGGGATAATTTCAGCAAGTAGATTTTTTGCCTCATATAAAATATTTATACTAGCCAAGATGTTGTCTCAATTACACCCTTATTTATCAAGTATGGGCCTTTGTTGAAGTGGAATATGTGAAAGTGATACAGGTATTGACCAAGACGAAGTCGCAGACAACATCATTTTTTCAGGTCCATATAACCACATACTGTACTCAACAAAATAAAAGTCCTTAAATGTTACATTAGAGGCTAATAATGCTTAAACCATTAAAAAAAATAGTACTTGTGAAAATTATAATGAAGGAAATACTGCATTTGGTAAAGAGCATGGTGACGTAATAATTTGAATGTTGTCATAAAGTGAATATTGACCTGCTGTATTTAAAAATAGTAACACCTGCAAGTCAATATCATAAATCACTGACCTGCATGTGATAATGATCGAACCAATGAGGAAGTAGAGAAAATAAGCATTATCTAATATAGTCCTTTATTGATCATGGATTGTCCTGGATTTGATTTTATCAGATGTTCATGCATGTTATATTTCATGGAAAGGACAGAAAACTTTACGAGTGTGTTTCTGATTTAGCAAGTGAAATTCTTCATTTGTAAGACATTCCTAGCGGCTAAAATAGTCTGTTTCAACCCCTGTACTTGTGTCATCACAATTGGTGTTGTAACACACAGCACATGTAAAACAATCATGTGATGGTCCTATTTAAAATAAGAGCCAAATCAAAATATAAAGTGCTGTCTCCATACGTACTGGTAATGCAGCACCAGATATACAATATCTGTTATATTGGTTCTTATTCTTCAAGTCTAAAAAAAACTTGTGACACAACCTAAAGACTAACACCATGACACAGGTCCAGCCTTCGCAGTGTTACCCTTCATATATCAGTATTATTAAAGCAAAATCTCCTATTAATGCCTCAGTTAACATTATTATATGTTCACTTTATAATATATTTAATTATATTTATACCTGTTAGATTGATAGTTTCTAATTTGTATGATACAGTGTGATTCATTTTTGGCTAACTGTATCTATTACTTAATTTTATAGGTGCAACCACCTGTGTGTGTGTTATTTATGTTTATCTTAGAAATGATTAGATCTGAAACTTAACCTTATACATTATTTATACTCATCACAAACATCTACCTGCAAATACATGTAATTTGTAGTCTATTGTTTGGTTTAAAATGATGTGTATAGCAGTAATTTCCGTTACACTTTCGTCCACCCAACTCAAACTTCATACCATTCAAAGATCCAAGCCCCGGTGCTTTTGAATCATTTTACCCCTTAAGTTTTCCTCTGGAAAAAAGGGGGAAAAACCCGGTCAAAAGCAAGTCTACTACTAGAAGAGTGGGCGAGTATTGAGGCTTCTGCTTCTGTACTACGGGACATGTTGTGTAAGAGGATTTCTATGTTACAGAGAGTGAAGGACAGTTTACCCTCACACACTTGTCTCCATTCCAATAAGTTTACACATTTAACCTACCTTTACATTGTATGGTAAAACAGTTTTTAACATTTTTATTTGGACATCGCATTGCGCATTATTTGTGATAATGTGTTGTTTTATTTTTGTTTTGTAAATATTTGAGATTCGCATAACTAGTGTGAAACAGTAGTTATCTTTGATTATTAGTTGTGGTGAATGTGTTTTTGTTGGGGTTATATTTAGCTCGGGTGGAACTATATTTGTGTAGATAGTAGTGCTATATGTATTTATTAGTACATAATTATCTTTGTTAGATCAGCATCAGTTGGGACTGTCTGTAATGTATACTATGCCGTTAACATTAGATAGTAGTGCTATATGTATTTATTAGTACATAATTATCTTTGTTAGATCAGCATCAGTTGGGACTGTCTGTAATGTATACTATGCCGTTAACATTAGATAGTAGTGCTATATGTATTTATTAGTACATAATTATCTTTGTTAGATCAGCATCAGTTGGGACTGTCTGTAAT
>JAUMHH010206685.1:0-13009 GCA_032359455.1 Chlamys rubida
GGCGCATGGATTCAGGAGTTAATGCGGAGGTGTCAGAATAGGGAATGCGGTTATTTCGTTGGGGGATTATAGTTACAGGAGTCAACAAGTACATGAACTTACGGATAAAGTGTTACAATTAGTAGGGGGCAACAATTAGGGGGTTATTAGGTAGGGGTCTAATGGGTTTGGCAACAAACACGTGGTAAATATGCATTGAGATAATAGATAAGGGTAGAAACAACTAGGGCGTTAGAAGGCTTATTGGTTAAAGAATGATTTTAGTCCCTTCAATGTCCTTCAAAGAAGGGATTGAAGAAAAACCCCGATTAATTCAGGTTGCCTCACATTAGTTACCGTTTGCAATACATATGCAGTGGGATACTGCAGTTCTTTGTTTCCACAACGTTCCCTAAAACTGTCAAGGAAGAAATCGTTCCAAATCTTCGATATAGGGGGCATGGGGGAGTGAGACCTCTTACTATCATGCAGTGGGATACAGCAAGCCTTTTTCTTTCCCTGAAAATGTAGGGGTTGGGTAAAGAAGGAAAAGGGGGCAACACATTTAGGGGCTTACAGGTGGGGCAAACACGTAGGGAGCTTATCTGGATATGTCATTAATGCTGGAGAAGAGGGGTTAACAGTAAAATAGGTTTATAGATAAGGGGGCTAAAATGAGGAGGGCTAATGGGTACAAGTGTTCACATTTTGGCTGGCGGTTAATGGGAATGTGGCTATTAAGTAGGGGGGGTCATTTTTAGGGGACAACATAAGACGAATTAAAGGATTGGCCTACATTTATAGAACTAACAAAGTGGCTGGTAGGAATGGGATAAACTGAAAAGAGACAACTAAAGTAGTAGGCTTAATAGGTAGGAGCGGGGAGATGATCCAATGGGTCTTAATGTCTGTTTACCTTCTGATGATTCTAAAACCCTTGATCTTGCCATAAAGAGAAGTTAGTTTCAATCTTGTCAGATGTAAGCTGAATGCGTGCAACCTCTTCTTTAGGAAAAGTGGTCAACATACCTAAAATCAGTGAGTTCGAATCCCGGTCTGGCTGTGCATTTCTCTTTCTTATATTATAATAGTCGGCAAGTTTTAGTTTTTAAACATGAATTAATGTATACAATATCCATTTGAGACGATGCCTAAGGCCAAGACAAAAATGACAATGAGGCCGGTAACAAGTCTGTGACGAGAAGGAAGACTTCAGCTGCCACTTCCACTCCCTGTACACATACTATGCAAGATTTGGAGAGGGAAACTGCTTAAGGTTTTAATACCAGCTGTCATGTTATCTCTACATTGAAGCCAACACCTCCCATTGTTGAACAGACAATTGTCTCCCTAGGTACGGCATTTCACATTGGTATGGAGCTTACACCTATTACTGGGGCTAATGACATTTTGGGATTACACAATTGTAAATGGAGAGTATATAGATCTTAGTATCCTTCCCAAAAATTTAAACCAGCCTGAGCCATCTCATAAAGTTGAAATTGTTGATGGCGAGTTGGTTATTAAGGCAAAATCAGCTAAAAACAAATCAATGATATAAATGCTTGGACAGAAGCATTCACAATTTACATGAGTATATATGTTTCTGTACACCCTGAACATACCCAGGGGATGCTTAGATACATGCAGTCTGTTCGTCTTGGGACTTCACGTTCGAATACCATGGGCTGGAAGCAATACGATGAGCAGTATCGCATCGCAAATCAAGGCAACCATTTGTTCCATGGGGCATTTTAGACACAGAGTTGTTGCTGATATACATGCAGTCTACACCGATTACAGGGGGTCCATGAATAACTTGAATACAACAAGCATCCTCAAGCGTTATGACTACAACTACAAGGGTCACTGCTCACGCGCAAAATGTCAGTACAGACATAAATGCTTGCGTTGTAATGGGAATCATCCCTCTACCAAGTGCTTTATCTCATCTCAGCAGAATAACCCTATCGTTTTCGTGCGACACCGTTCAATCATCAATCAAACAGTGCCACAAATGCTGCTAAGCGTCCAGCCAACACAGCAATGCCTTTGGGCTCTAGGAAAGTCGCCAATAAACGTGTAGAACCTTTCTGTTCTCCTTAAAGATTACCCAAACCAGAACGTTGCTCAAATGTTATTATCAAGAAGGTTTATACTGCAATATACTGGCCCTAGAGTCGCTTCAGATGCAAGAAGCTTGTCATCTGCATTTTCCCATAGTGGTGAATAGGGTAACAAAACAGTAAAAGAAATTGAGTTAGGTAGGATAATTGGTCCTTACCCACTTAAACTTATACCAACCCTTCACATTTCTCCCATAGGTTTAGTGCCAAAGAAAACACACTTGTCTCATCCAGTTGGGGAGAGCATAAATGACTATATTGATCCTGTTAAAAGCACAGTTAGTTATACATCATTTGATCAGGTGATAGATAAGATATCAGCATTTGGAGAAGGCTGTTTAATAGCCAAAAAAGATAAACAAAAATATTTTCGGCTCTTGCCTTTAAACCCAGCAGATTTCCATCGGTTAGGTTTCAAATTTGAGAACCAGTTCTTTATAGATATACATTGTAGATGTCTGCCCATGGGTTGTTCCATCTCTTGTTTAATTTTTGAAAAGTTTGCATCATTCCTGGAATGGGTTGTTAAACAGAAATCTGGTTTAGATTCAGTAGATCATTATCTAGACGAATTCTTATTTGGAGGCAAGGCTAACACAGGGGAATTTCACATCTTGATGGAAATGTTTGATTCTATCTCTGCTGAGCTTTGCGTGCCAATAGATGAGGGGAAAAAGAAGGTCCTACTACAATGCTTATCTTTTGGGGTTTAGAAATAGATACGGTAGAGAGAGAAATTAGGATTCCTAGGGAAAAGTTATTGGCCTTAAGCACTAACTTAAACACACTGGTTATCCGAAAGAAAATTACTTTTAAGGAGCTACAGTCAATAGTTGGCTTACTAGTGTTTTGTAGCAGAGCTATACCATCGGTTAAGACATTTAACAGGCGATTTTATGATGCCATGGCTGGTACAAAGCTTACTCATGATTTCATTCGTGTTACAAAAGTGATGAAGGATTATGCAGTTGTGTGGCTTACTTTCATGCAGGAGTTTAATGAGATTAATAAATTCCCACATCAAGCTTGGATGTCAAATCAATCACTGGAGCTATTTACAAATAGTGCAGGAAGTTAAGACTTGAATTAGTTTGTGGCGTATTTTACAGTGGGAGTTGGTCCTGTTTCAAGTGGCCAAGTGTTTGGCAGAAAACTGAGATAATGCGTGACATAACATTCCTGGAACTTGTTCCAATCTTGTAAGCCATTCATATATGGGGAGAAAATATCAAAAATTAGAAAATTATCTTTCGAGTTGACAACAGTTCTTTGTGTATAATCTTGAATAAGCAAACCTTCAAATCAGCGAGAGGTATGTGCTTATTAAGAGAGGTTGTTCGCATCTCAATGCGATATAACATTCAGTCAGCACATAGCAGGAGTAAAAAACAATGTAGCCGCTGCTATCTCTCGATTTCAGTGGGGGAGGTTTCAAGCATTGGAGCCAGATGCAAAAGCACAACCAGAGTCGATACCTCCCAGATTTCTACATTTCATATCGAGCGTGAAGTAGATAAGCTAGTTATTTCGTCCATAGAGGAAACTACTTCTTAATCGTATGATTTGGCTCTCGTAAGTTTTAGGAAGTTCAGGTTAGAGTACGGTATGTCGGACGCTTTCCCTTTCCCACTATCTTTCGTACGCCGCTCAAATTCTGCATTCAAAAGTTACTTTTCAGACAAAATCAACAATATATTCGACAAATAATTTCTTCAAGGGTCACTATTGACATTGTTCTTGACATGGGTATACGAAGAAACTTCCATACTTTATTCATTTTAAGGAAAGTTATGAGCCCATTACAAACTATATACACTGACATGACGCTGTATGAAATACCTTAAATACAATCACCTTAAGGAGGCTCCACCCTTTCGCAATTAACCAGCAGAATTCAATGAAAGTTTAACATAATGGTTGTGTCACTATGTAGGGATGATTTTATGAAAATCTAAGCAATCCGATAAACTTTGGATTTTTTGGTAAAAAATACTGAAAATGGATTTTTTGTCACATTTAACACTTTCACATTTTTTGAGTGCGTACATTCAAAACTATTACAACAATACAGTAATGAAAAAAAAAATCTGAAACACGTTACACAAAATGATTTTTATTGATATTTTATGGATATAAGTTATTTTATACAAGCTAAAAGCAAAAAGGACACATAGTTCCATACAAAAAGAGTGAACAATTGAACTAAATATACACAAAGTCTTTATAATTCATTAGTTTTACATTTTACAATCATTTTGATCCTGATGAGAGTCGTCTACCTTGGAAAAAAATCCGGAACTTGTTGCAGAGGGATACATTTATACAATGACAGTTGTTTTCTTTACTCTACCGAAAACGACGGAAATATATTAAGTTATGATATTAAAATTGTCAATTTACTGTTCTTTAATTTATGGAACAAATTAGTCTCAATCATATACACTTTGGACATCATTCCATAGCCCGCTTACGCATGATATATTTATATGTCAGGTACATATGTAACCATAGGCTATCGCATGGTATGCCGTTATCACTTGCACGCACATGCACTTGCATTTTATAGGGATCTTGACATTTTATAAAACTGCATTTGTGAAAAGATTTACCTGACAGAGCGTAACTCGCTCGACAACAAAAATTGTGGCGACCCGAGCTTGTGAACTAGTGTAAGGACGTGCTATGTACAGGTGAGGTCGGTAAACAAAACACATTAGTCTGCATTCCATGCGCCTCATATACGACCTTCTTGAAGTCATCTGATCTTATGTCAGTGTCTTCCCGTGTGTCAATTTATGTCTTTGTATCATAAGGTGTATTTCAGAAGAACGTGTGAATACACATTTCCCAGTTAGTCTCGATATAGGGTGTTGACATATCATCGTCACGCACGTGTACTTATGTTTACCCGGTGATACTATAATTTACACTACGGCATTGGAATGCCCGATACGCAATACGGAAATGACGACACGAAAATACGAAAAGAAAAACATGTGTATTACGAAGGGTGGGAAGTCCTTAAATAACCATAAACAGATATACTATACAGTGTATATGATAAATATATTTGTCCCATATCGAAGCTTCACTTTATATAGAAACAATGTACTTATTAAACGTGTCGCAACGTTTCAGGATTGACTGGCCCCTTTGTCAAGCTATGGCTGAGTGAGCGGTTTGTATTGTTATCTGTAAAACAGAGGGGGCTTCAACGTGGCAAGAACTGGGCAACAACAATGTCATAGAAATGGTGATACATTGTCGGCTGACACCTTCTTATATTACTAACTAAATATAAGAAGCAATTATCTGATTGGATTGTAATCCAATCAACATCTATTTAACTTCATAACACGACTACCCGCTTGTCATCAGCTGTAAATTACAGTTTATTTTGAAGTGTTTTGATATTTCATTATTTAAAATTGCTATTATTCCCTTACTGTGGCCTTATTTCTGATACGAATCCCTTAGGCTTTATCAGGATATTATCCACCTCAAGACGTTATTGCATAGATGAAATACGGCGACTGACTATATCAAGAAGACTTTGCTTCATTAACGGCGTAACGGAATGAACACTTTAGGTTTAGCCCTATAAAACTTATAACCATATTGTGAATCAAGTTATGTGGTAGTTTTTCTTTAGAATATAAGTTAACACTGACAGGTCCGCTGTATGCCTGACCTTACCCCAGTGGCATACTTTTAGTAGCAATGACTTTGATCATGAACACTTTTAACAACACTGCACACAGTACCACCATGTCAAATTTTTCATATAATTTCTGGAAACGAAAGGTGCGACGGACAGACAGACGGACGTACACAGTGATTACTATAAGGCATCCACATCTCCAATGAAGGGCCCTAGATATAGTTTATTAGTTTTAGTCATAACTGATTAGGCATTCAAGGGCTTCCATAACAGAAAAGTGCCTTTATCAGACAATCGCGTATATGACGTAACCTCAAGGACACGATATAATGTATACCCGTGTCTCTGCCTTGTATGCACTTACATCAAGTGTTTAAGAGGTGAAGATGTGTGTACTCTTGGTGGAATTCTTTGGGATTTTAGTCGCTGTGTGTCTTTGTTTACTCGCCTCTGTAGCATGGCATATTCATCGACAACATCAAAAGTATGATCATCTACCTGGGCCTCCCAGGGACAGGTAAATATATATAAAACAGTGCTGCATCTACACTGTTTATAAACACATCACTAACATGCTTTTAAAAATTAAGACAAGTATATAATAGGTAACACACCGTATGTATAGCACAGTTTCTACATGATGCTTGTTAAGACCAAAATAGTTTTCTCTTTTTCTATTTCTTCTTCTGTTTCTTCTGCTTCTTCTTTATTTTCCGCCATGAACTACTTGTCCGCGCTGCTTCTGAAAACCAAAATGCAAATAAAAGATGAAACTTGGCATGAGTATTGGTGGGCATGTGAAGATGTGTCAGCCACCTTTGTGTTAACGATACATAGATGTTTCTGTACTTTTTAATTCATTACCATATAATAGGCCCATATTGTTACGGGCCACTGCACATACTTGGTCGAAAGTTGGGTATTGACCGATGACGCTCAAATTTGGTATGTAGGTGTATATACAGTGACTTGAAATAGCATCGTTTACGGCGTCAGTGGTAGTTTTGAGGACTTCTGTAACGGTCCCTGTTACAATTAGAACTTTGTTGCTGACCTACAAATCATGCGGATATCACATGTTGTGCATGATGATTGTTTTGGTCCTTGATTATATTTGGCGTCGGTGATGCTAGGGGCCAAAAGGAGGAAATACAAATTGTCTAAATTACTGTAAAACAGAGGGATGGGTGCTTAAAACCCCTAAATTTATGAATTTCAAAATTAAGTACTGATGAATTTCTAATCAAATCACCAGTAAAGTTTATATTATGAACAATTATTTTGAAAGTAATTTAGACGATAATGATTCCCAACTTTTTGGCCTCCATTATTTCCGATGAGGTCATAGAAGGACGAAAGTGCTGTATGATGCAGTTTAATTAATTGTTTGGTATACTGTATCTATTATCAAATTTTTTAAAAAGGTGTTATGTTCATCATACAAGGCATGGCACAATGATACCATATATAGACGAGATATATGATACCCACAACAGACTGTCTTCTGTGCGTACCTTCACAATAAAATAGCGTATAAAGCCATGATGGCGGATTACAACCATCTCGTGTTGTCGTGTTTAAAATGTATTTAAATAATCATTTTTCCTTAAAGTACATACATTAATAACTGATTTGTTTTCTTTCATGTTCTATCACAGGACGGGTCATATCTTGGAATACTTGAGTTTATCCCTTCACTGGCAATTTCAGAGAAAAAATATTCAGTTAAACAAAGTTTTCCCCTTGGTTATAGAAATCATTTCAATTTAAGCCAACGTTTCGTTGCAATTTAATTCGGAAATGGGTATGACAGAAGGGAACGGTATCGATACATTACACATAAAGCATACAGTAATACAGTGGCATATACACACTGTATAATATACAAATAATAAACAGAATCTTGAAAAGCTTCAGATGAAATGTAAATCTCCGCTGAATAACAAACCCCGTGCCAGGTGACTGCATTTGTTAGTGTTTGCTTCGTTGCACACACTTAAACCTTGCTCTGTATTCAGCAACGATACTGCCCTCATTTTTATACAAAAATAACATTGTTGTGAATATTGTATAAAGTATATATTGACTCGGCGTCTTATAATGAATACTGTGCGTTTAAGTCCCTTAAATCATATGCACCAGCAATGGTAACCTTGACTTTAAGTTTTTATGTTGGGATCCAGTTAAACTGAATATGTATGTGAAGTATATCAAAAATCATTAAGATATCTTACTATGAAGTACATCAGGAAACAATGTGAATCCGATATTTATTCATTATTTATCCAAGTATTAACAGTGACCTTATACAAGGTACAGGGTTCTGAAACGAAAAAACCCAGTTACTCCAATTTTACTCGGAGTAGGATAGGAAGTGAATGATAAATTATAGATATACTAGGTAGGAGTTACCATGACCTGACAGTGTGACGCATAATGACTTGTGTAATAGTATACCTAACACAACCTTGACCCTACCATTCGCCCCAACTCTACTTTCTTACTTTATGACAAGAATAGCATCATGAGCTATTACAATAACCGTTATATATTCGAAAGCCATCCAGGGATCTCACTTGGGACCTCTGGTTTACAAGTTTGGTCTACTCTACCAAATAACCCGAAGCGGCTGGTATGATAAGATATACAGTAATAAAATAAATCGGTACTGATGGCGTTGCGGACCTGCGATGACATGATATTTCCACATTACGAATGTAATTTTCGACACTTACAGGGTATCTACTCATAATAGCTTTAAGCTGAAGGCACTTGTTCCTCACATTCTGGTTGGGTGGGTTCTGATTTGTTATCTGCAAAATTACATTATATGGTTTATATATGATTGGGTCAATCACAGGAATTTCTTGTCGCAAAGTAACTCAATTTCTTGTTCTTTTTCGTTCCTCTGTCTTAACATTTGCAGATTCAATTGCAAAATTGGAACACTAAATTCCTTTGACCTAATGGACACCGCACTTTTCCCCCATAGTGTAAACTTCTTTTTTCAATTCATATATGCTACATTGATAACCGTGCAGGGAAATCAGTCACCTTTGTAAATAAGAATGTTATTACCATTATATTAACCCTTTCCATTATAATATCAAGTTCCTTCAACCGTAATCTTTAAAACTTGAGGATGGAAATAAATACTTAACAACACATATATATCTTGAAGCTTCTGGAGTGGACACATTTCGTCGATCGAAAAGGAGATTGCTGCTGGTGGCATTATGGATGACTACCTAATAGAAATGTGAGTAAATAATTTAAAATAATATAAAATTATAGCGAGTGCTTAAATTGATGTATGAATATGAATATTGACGTGTTTGTTGTATGTTTAGGAATAGGAATCTCTACAGTTTCTTTAAAAATCATTATATATTATGCTACTCAGTATAATTTTATTTATGTTTTCTAAATTTGGTTATTTGATATTTGTATATTATTGAAAATCAATTTAGTAATTTCTTTTAAGTGCTAGTCTAATTACGACAATTCTAAAATTATCCAATTAATTTTCAGTTCCAAAACAATTACGACAATTCTAAAACTATCCAATTAATTTTCAGTTCCAAAACTCATGGACTGGTTTTCCGTCTCTGTATGTGGCATCAAGTTATTGTCTTTGTTTTAGATCCAGAATGCATTAAGGTAAATCTTATTAGATTCATTTTTATATACAAAACCAATCCAATGAAACATTGCTCAAAATTATATATAGAATAGATGCTCATTTTTAGTTATGAAAACCATCATACATCATTTGACGCGTGCGCATTTGGAACGCATCAAATGATTTCCAAACACATGTACATTATATTCTTATTATTTTGCTTAGACCAACACTAATCCGGCAAGTTGTGCATCAACTTTGCCTTACGCATGTTCAAAAGGCGTTGCATGTACTTGTCAATCACAACTACGCGTAGTTCCCCCTGTCTGATTTGCGTTTGAATTGAATGTGATTGAAGCTCAGTGTGAAAAGACAAATCATTGACCCAACCTATATGCAACATAAGCTCATGTGTGAAGTAAAATGTATTGAAATAGTCTCAATTATATTGTTTCTGTAATAACTATACAAACATTGTAACCAGCCTTGGTTTGGAGGCTAAGTACATCCCCAAACAGGTCGTGTGTTATGCCTACAACCATAACAACAAGCTTTGTAATAAAAACTACACAACCTTACACTGTTATACAAAAGGTACATTTAATACAGGGCGGAATTAATAAGATCTGACCTGTTGTATGATATAATGGCGAATACCATACAAAAGCAATTTGGATTCATGGCAATTATAACATACTTGTGATATTTGCCCTTGTCCTGCATAAGGTATTTGGTATTGTTTGATAAAACATTGTGTTTCTTGTGTTGTAACTCTAATAAGAAATTGGTCTTGTTTTAGGATGTTCTGGTAACTGGGAATCATCCAAAATCGAAACGGATGTACTCGAAATTGACCAACGTGTTTGGTGCAAGGTAATTAATATATACATATGTGTGTTCACGCAGCGTTATTTTTGGATTTATGTTTTAAAACAAAACATTGTTCATGCAGTATTTATTTTTCAGGTTCAAAATTGTTCAAATATTCGTGGTATATTCGTGGATTCATAATATCACAATGGCAACTATGCCGTGATAATAATGCCGAAGACAATATATTAATTTTGATATCAAATGTACATTAATTATGCACATCTCTATTTCACTGTTCCAGGTTTGGTGGCATGGGAATTGAAACGGAGGTCGATAATAAGATCTGGCTTTTGCAACGAATGCATCTTGACCAATGGTTCAAACCACAGTAAGATATTTATTCAACACCAAGACCATTCGAAATACTGACGGTCTGATGTATATAGAGAGATATGAATGATGAAAGCATGAGGGTGATTAACGGGCAGAATAACAAGCTTATCATTATGCATTGTATCATTTGAGTTACAATCCCCAGAGGAAAGAACATGAAAAAGTTTCCTGGTATAGATACTTTACAAACCTACTGATCATAATTTCGATATAGTCTTTCAACACTAAATCAGCATTCTCACAATTACGAATCAAAGTATTCGTTAATAAAGCTTAATAGTTTTACAGTATAAAACTACTGTTTATCAACCAATTGGTAATATTTTAGTTGGTACATTCAATGTACGTGAATATAGTTAGATAAATAAGCAAAACTACAAGTGTGTAGCATTTGTAATTGACGGATCGCCAGTCCAAGTTAGCCACGCCCCCAACGTCGTTTTGACGGGCCTTTTGATTATGACGTCATAATAGAATGTCGTCATTGTATTATGACGTCACAATCAAAAGGCCCGTCAAAGGACGTTGTGGGCGTGGTTAACTTGGGGTTGGCGATCCGTCAATTACTTGGTGTCGTTGGAGGAACTCTACACTTTGTTTTAAGTAAGCGAATATCTTCAGAATAGAGCACTGCAAAAGATAAGATAACAGTGTTAAGTGCAATTCGTCAGACCGAACCGAACATGAAGCTGTCATCTATAAATCGTGTGTTGTGGGTAAGGGAATGTCATGTCACCCGTTGCAATATTCAATAACTTTATATTTATGTCCTAAACTTTAGTATAAACTATTTCACATATATTTACGTCATTTTTAAAAATTGAACATATTTATAATGTCGAGCATAAATGAATAAAACAAAATATTGAATATTGCAACGTTTGACACGTAATGTGGTACGACAAAATATACATGCGACATTTACAACCTTTACTTAAGCGGAAAATTCCATGGAGTTTTCGCTTACCATAAGTTGATTGTGCCAAGGGAGCGTATGCTATTTCATTTCCTTACTCAAATATCACCTTTTGCTATCATCTGAACTACACTATCAGGTCCTCACGTGCGGTCGCCAACTAATACCGTTTTTTGAACGTAAACACGTTTATCTATTAAGTGCAATTTAATGTGCCTGGAGTATTATAACTGAATTTGTTTGCTTTTGTTGTTTTCTTAAAAGTTAGGTTAACACAAAGATGTTACACTGAAGTAAAATTTTGCGTAGAGAGCTTCATTGAAGAATCTAAATGTTAAACATATCAAGATTTGTTTGCATTCAGTAGGTATGGATCAAGATTTGTTTGCATTCAGTAGGTATGGATAGACATACGATTGAAGAAATTACTGACAGCATAAGGTATACAAACATGAATGATTACAACTATGTTTGCGACGCCGTGCTATCTTTTTCTTTATATCGAATTTCATTACTTTCCTAAGAAGCCTACTTGTGGTCAAGTGATGCTTAACTTGAATGAATTATAATAGTTTAAAAAAAATACAATTCAACATAATAATTTACACAGAATAAGACGATAAGGCCATGTATTTTTTACATACATTCTTTTCGAAAGTAGAAAGTAAACATTTCTTTTACAACTTTGACTTAATTTCAAAACAAGGAAGTTTTCATGGCAATTATTGACAAGTAGATAACTTGTTTGACCTCTTTCAGCTACATTCGACAATTTGCATCTGAATTCAACGAGTTTGCTGATCGCTACGCAGAGTACCTGGAAACCAAAGCGGACGGCAAGACAGAGATACACATGCTGGATACGTTTAAGAAACTAACGATGCATCTGTTGTATAAGGTTGGTCTGGGAATAGTGTGTGTTATAATTTGATTTACAATAGTTGTCTTGGAGAAGCTTTGTAAACATCTTCGTCCTGAATTATTATTTGTACGCTTTAAAAAAAATGTGTGCATTACGCATGTATAATCACTCGGCAAAGCCAATGCGTTCATGGCAAGTCGCAATTGGCTCATGTGTTTAAATTTGCAATACGGGGAAGGCTTTTCGTAGAGCGTTGCACTTGCAGATTGTTTTCGAAAAGTGATACAGGCACGCGCATGCATGTATTAATGTCCAACACACGTAGTTATTTACCAGCGAAAAGTATCATATAAAATGGACATGATGATTTCTTTACTATCGCATATTGTTGAAATGTGTTGATGCGTAAGGGGTAAGTATGCAATCATGACGATTTAATGCCTATTTCAAAACCCTAGGTACGGTGAAGGAGAAGACTCGTTTTAATTTACACTATTCTGCCTTCTTTTAAAAAGAGTGTATGGAGGATATTTAATGGTGTCTTCAGTAATAACAAATATATTTCACGAGTGTGGCTAATATATTGATATTTTTTCACGAGTGAAAAATATCAAAATATTACATGTAGCAACACGAG
>JAUMHH010206696.1:0-13009 GCA_032359455.1 Chlamys rubida
ATCAATAATAAGTAAAGATATACCTGTTGATATCAATAATAAGTAAAGGTATACCTGTTGATATCAATAATAAGTAAGGGTTAATATCAAATCTAATGGTTTTGTAAAAAAATTTGTATTATCTTGTGTTTAATGGAAGATCATCGTTTTAAATGCAGGACATTCTAGTGCTATTTGTAATGAAATATAATTAAAATAAGGTATTGAAATCATTTTTGACAATATGCAGTGTAACAAATGATCAAAGTTTAAATAACGTCACGCGCCTGTAATGTAATCACAAGATGTACGAAGTATTGAAGCACGTTTTCAATAAGTAAGTGTGTCATCACAGTAAGCCAAACAAAACGATCCTCTTACTGCATTACACCCCTTAATGATTCAGAGGTGGAACGTTAGGTCAAAACAAGGAACGGTATATCTAAAATGTTTCGAAAAATATGTAGAACATTAATAAAAATTGAATGTGCCATACAATGATTTAGAAATTTAAATTTCAATTTTAGGCTAAAACAGAAGATTAGATCTGAAACTAATCTCTCATTTATTGCGTGCTAAGATAATTTTGAAATGTTATAGGTGTAAGGGACACGTACTTATTATCTGACAGTTCTCTAAGAGAGTTTATTTTTCTCTCAGAATAATTATAATAAAACTGTTTTATTTCGTTGTTGATGTTGCTGAAGATATGCAATACGAAGTGAAATTATAAGATGCGGTGACAAACACTTTGGGTTCGATTTCACATTGCAAACTGAAAAATATATACATAGCTCTAGAGTATTTGGTGGCGGCATATATATTTTGCCCTATTCAGTGTTTTGGCAACAGTTAATAAAATATCAAACGATTATATATGTCGAGACTAGTTATTTGGGAAAGTATCTTCCTGTGATTCCAGTCATGACAAGCCCTCGGTACGTAACGGTCACTCATCATCAGTCGGATGTTAATAGCAGCAGACAAATGGGAAACATTTTATGTTTATGTGTTAGCGAATAATTAAAGTAGGAACATGCCAATTCAAACATATACGAATTCTACTTGGTTTTGAGATCTTATGATAAACAACAGGTTCAGTACAAAACTAATCCAATGGGAATGATAATTAAATGTATAAACCAATGAGCGTATTCAGTTATCCGATACAAAATGGACCACCCTACTTGTAATGCGTATTTTTAAGAAATACGCATTTAATTGGTGTCTGCATGTTTAAACATATAAAACTGACATCGCTTGTTTCCACTTCGATAATGTTATGGCATACCTCTTTAGAAAAGATTTAAAACGACTATTTTTTTCCAAATAGCATGAACATGTCTACATATTTCAATCAGTAAGATTATATGTTATCATAGGCCATTCTTTTCTCCGCAAAGGCAACATGATGACCATTCTCGAAATTCCATTGGTTACGTTCTCTGCACTCCTAATATGTCATTACCAAATCTAAAGCTCTGAATGCGCCACCTTTTGGTGAAAACAAGTATAAGTTTGATGTACATCAAATGAAATAGGCGGCAGCAAAACGGTGAAATTAACCAGCGTTGATATATTTGTCACTCCTTTATAATATTCAAAGACTAGTTGTCAGCCTTGTGATTTGTCAGCTTTGTTTACCTGAAACCAATCAAACAGATGATCCAACTTGGATTTTTTCATAGCTGAATAACATAGTCTAGGGATGCAGAGAACGTAAACAAACATAACCCCAGCAATTTTGGGTAAACCTGATTCTGATCCTAAATACACAAGTAATGTTGATACAGTCAATAGTGAAAATTAGGGAAAAACTGTGAAATGTACCATTTATATTGTTTGAAATATCTTAAATCGTTACAATAGATGTCAATTCAAACAAATGGTTCTTTAAATATTATCGACAATTTCATTTTTTATTAACCATAAACGGGATTAGGTATTGTTTCCATATTTTAATAATCGTTTTCTGCATGAGAAACCTATGATTTGATATGTTGTTATTGTCGCCTACATTGAAAGCCCCCAGATCATCTAGTCGTCATGGCAATCCGAACGTTTGACGTAAACGCGAAAACTTTTCTAAAAATATTCTTTATTGGTTATCTGCAGAAAAATAAACGTAATATAAATACATTCTGATTGTACGTTTCAAATTAAGTAATAGATACAGCAACAAAAATCGAAAAACACTGACCATACCGTCGTTTCGTCCTTCTAGGATAAATCGATGATACTAACGCCCAAAAGGGTTGCATTCCTAATGGGTAAAACAATTACTGCGGAAACAGAAAGAGAGGTGTAAAAACCCTCAATTACGTGTATATGAATTTCAAAACTACGAGATAAGTATGAAGGTTAATTTCAAACCTCCTGACGAGAAAAGTGTGTATATTATGTACCTTGTCACTCTCAAAGAGAAGCTTTTGCTATCAAAGTTATGTAGATAAGAAATAAAGAATTGCTTAATATACACCTCGTTCAGTTGGAAAGAATCCATCAAATAATAAACAATGAAATTATTGTTCTAAATGTTGTTCGTTTCAATATATAGTCCATGCTTCTACGTTTTGTGCACCGGTTCTTGCCCCTGTTTTTCTTCATTAGGAAGGTCCTGATTCGTTTCGTTTTCTCTTTTAGTTTAAATTATAATTTCAGATTTTCAAAAGTATTTGAAACATGTAATTAAACTATCAGGTATGTCATAAAAGGAACTATTTAGCCATTCATCTAAGTTTCCTAACGAGGCTATGCTACCCATCAATAAAATCAGAGAAAGGAAATCATATCATGATACTTTATTTCATAGGATACATTTATTCATCAACCAAAGGTACATTAAAAACGATGTCTTCGAACATTTAATATGTTTTACAAAAAATATTTGATGTTTTCACAAGGCACCAAACGATTCTTTTAGATTTATAAAATAGGTATTTAAATATCCTATTGCAATACCAACTCTTGTTTGCTTACAGTAGATGATATATTCCGCACTTTTATCATATTGCACTGCCAATCCGCGTTTTAATTTCATGAAACTTTGTTTTATAAATCCTACTACTATTCATAGGAAAAAAAACTTTAAGATTCTTTCATGCCAAGGGGTTATGGTAGGAGAATTCCAACAATGGGTTTCGCACCTTACTGAAAAACCACGGGGTGAGACTTTCATTATCTTACCCCGCTAGCCATGAACGTAATTTCGGCACCGCGGAATCGAAATGTTCCCAATTTCGTGACGTTACGTCATTGATGTCCTTCTTTGACGTAACAAAAGTGAAATAGTGTGCAATATTACACATTTTTATCAACCCCTTTCTTACCTTGGACAGATCGGTCATATACGCACAGAAATATGAGAACATGCCTTAAACCTCCATTGACGTGTGTTTTTAACAGTTGTCATTAGGTTATAAATGATGAAGCTATAACAGCGTTGTCCATGTCTGTTACCTCTTTGCTAAGGTTCTAAGACATAATAGATCTGTTGTATCCCACTTCATATTGTAAGAGGCCACTAACGTGGGACCTAATGCAGAATCAAGGTTTTCTTTTTGTTCTGTTGAGGGGTCACTTCAGAAACCAAAACTTTCTCACTTTCCTACGCTTTCCGAAGAGTCTCAATTGGCGTCTGTCGTGATATGGCGTTGGCTGTTGAGAAACCGTAAACAAAGAAATAAACAAACAAATGGTCCTTTCTTCTTGTGTAAATTAAAGAAACCTGTATGTAATAGCACTTTGTTATTTTTTTTGTATTCATTTTTAATCAAAGTTGGTAAATTGTCATACTTATGTTATAAAACTAACCTTATGTATTATTAACACTGAAGCAATATATAGATTTAATTTTTTGTTAGACACGGAATTATGATAATACTATTGCTAGCTTCATTCTGCATTCCTGTTGTTTCAGCGTTTGTTATATCTTCAAATGAATATAGTTGTGTTCATTATGAAAACAAATGCCATATAAGTAACTTATTTGCACAGAACAAAATTACACAACAATTTCACCAAACAAAATGCCAACTAAACATAACCTCGATATACACCAGACTAACACATGAAATCAACAACAACACAAGGACTTAGGATGAAACAATAATATCGTTAGTCATTGACGACACTGAAATCTAATAGTTGCGAAAACAGGTGCTGAAACGTTCTACTTTGGAAGAAAGAATGCCATGAAAAGCATTCCTCTGATGTGATTCTGCATTCTGATTTTAATGTTCACATACTGTAGGCGGGTCGTACAAAATGGTGATACATGTTCTTGTCCATACCTCATTGAACTTGAAGAAAACATTCTACAGCAATAATGTGATTTTACATAAAGTTATGTGTTGCTAATCTACTGTATAGCCGGCTTCCAAAACCACATAAACCACAAACTGAGTTCCTGTAAGGCTTGTTATATAGTGGTTTAGTATGGTTCACTACTCCGTGGTGGCTACTGAACCCGGATGTTTGGTTAGCATCAACCAACCACAAGAATGCTTACGAGGCAACCTTCGGTATACTATTCTGAAAGTCATTCTATTTAAAAAAAGAGATTTGTCACTTTTATTTTTATTTTTTATTACTGATGGTTATTCTCAAAAACAAGGGAGTGAGTCCGTCATCAATTATTGTTGTAAAATGTTATATATCTTACCTGAAACTGACATTCAATAGCTGAAAATCAGGTTAAATATTATACATTCTACGTCCTGTACCAACATGCATTATGACGTAACTACACTCGTCTCATTATCATTTCACAAAATGTTTCTGCATAGGCTGAATTGTCGATAGTGTGTTAGTTAAGTTTTTCATATAATGCTTATCTAGAGTAACATGTGATCAGACTATTGTATTCTTCTTGTAATGACTTCTGTGCCTTCTGAAATATAAAAGACTGACATTAAATCGTGTAAGAAGTCTGGAAATATTATACAAATATGCATTCAGATAAAAAAACGTTCCACTTTATCTGTTTGTGTTCATTTAGCCATATATCTAGTATATTTTCCAGTATACCTATAACTTCGTAATTTCTTTTGCTCTTGTATGTAAGTTTTCAGTAATTCCGTTTCCCTCCTGAGAGATATATAGTCATAGTTTACTTCCTACAATGTACTTTAAACCCTTCTATATACAGTACGGAACAAGGTTCAAGGAAATGTACTAGACGTCGCCTATCCCGCGTTTAACATTAGCTCCGACAAAGTGGCGCATAGGGAACGTGACATTGGTGTTACCTATAGCTTATTGTGTATATATTGTTGACTGAGATCATTTTACATATACACTTTATAATACAATAAGTGTGGAGCAAGTTTTCAGGGGGTTGAAGGTGTGAGAATACCGGAGTTTCCGGCGAAAACCCACGTGGCCGGGTACGTGTCCTAATACCTTTCTTCGTCCGGTCGGGCAATCGAACCCCGGTCGCCTTGGTGAAAGACGAGTGTGTTATCAGCTGCGCCACCCGACAATCCGATCACCCGAGATAATTTTATCCCGATACTTTTTTTAAAGTTCATAGTTACACACTGGATTTTTTAATCTAGTCCGATTGTGATTTTTTTCATATGTCAATTAACAATCTCAAGGTGATAATCAAGGCAAAGATATGACACTATTTAGTTTACAATTACGAACTGATTTATCATGTCTGCAGGAAAAACCATAACTGGCTCCGTGTTTACTTCTGTTGTTGGCATTGTGATCATTATCCACTTCCCATTTAATTTTAGATTTATGAAATTTTAACTTAAATACCACAAACGTTCGTAATAAAAATATATATTACGTCAACTTCATGTATAATTGGAAAACAAATTAGGTGTATTTTATATTCTTATTTAAAGTCTGATGTTAAGGTCTGCGTTGAACTAATGTTATTTACGTTTTATCGTATGCCAACGTACACATTAAACTTGTTGGGCCTGGCACAGGACGTTTTCTCCGTATATTACGTCTGTGTAAGTATCATTTAAACAATCAGGACTAAGATTAGTGAAATGTCATTTTCAATTATTTTTATTAAAGATTTAAAGTCTTTCGGATTGCTTTATAATGTATTATGTTACTCCTGTTTAGATTTTTGTTTATTTGGAAGAAATGTTAAGTATTTAAATCTTGTTTCAGCGATAATTTTAGAATTTTGAGAATACTGTTGACCAAACATATTTTAACCCCGTACGGTCTAATACGTTAATCATATGTCTATATACGCTAACAAACCATTGTTTAAATACATCGCTTGGATGATATGCCTTCCTTTTTCCATATATCTACTGATTGTTATTAAACGACATATGTGCACCTGATATTACTACATTAAATTCTTCCCTTATATTTGCAGTAGATTTTCAAAGTATTTGGGTATATCGACGCTTTGTATTCTTTTGAATAACTGTTGTCTCGTTTCCCTGTTTCGTTATAACATTGACTTTGACTCGCTGTTGTCTCGTTTCCCTGTTTCGTTATAACATTGACTTTGACTCGCTGTTCTGATCTTGATGTTTTGGATTTTATCCATGTCAACTTAAAAAGTATAAAAAATGTGATCCATGTCAACTTAAAAAGTATAAAACAAATGGTTTAATCTATTTTTCGTTTTCTTTTGAAAAGGCTTTCGTACAAAGTAACAATCCTTTTATTAGGAATTAAAAGGAAGAATTTCTACAATGGTTTTAAACCTTTATATTCCATTTCAATAATACGATTTAATATAGATAAGATGAATTAAATACGTTAAATTAATCAGTTTTCAAATTTCTTTAAAACTGTTCAGTAATACAATAACTTATATCAATCTTTTAAAAAGAAATATAACAGGCATTTCAACACTTTCCACTATAAGACTTTCGATCACACATTCGAAAGGACAAACAGACACAACTCGATAGCTGTAAAAGTGTTTTCCTATGTTTTGACGATATCACTTTTCCTATATCTTCTGAGAATGTCCTTTTGTCTTTCTGTTTGAATCTGTCTCGGACATATGAACAGTTACTCTGTCATGACTGTCATCATAAATATTGTGATCAACAAAGTTGATGCACATATATTGTATCTTTTTCTTGCGATTTCTTAACGTTTGTAGAGTAAATCTTTTCAAACTTCACGTGCGCAATAATATTTATAAAATTGGGTACAACTTTAACATGTATAAGCTGTTTCGGCATACGGTATCTATTACTATTTTTTAAAGGTGCAATCATTTGTTTATGCCTTTGGTTCATCTACCAAGATACAAGGTGGACTACTCTGCTGGTGGATTTGTTACTCCCCGAGGTTTGCCATAGCCTCGATAGCCAAATTGATATAGTTTGAGTGTTGGCACGGTTCGTAATGCATACTCTTTCCTCATGAGTTAATTTGAAATGAACCAATATTTCTCTAAATTTTGAAATTCATAAAAGTTAGGTGTGTTTTGCACCTTCCGTTCTGTTTTGACGGTAGGGTAGCTATGACCAATTTCGATTTCAAACCTGTTGGCCCCAAGCATCGCCGATGAGTCCTAGAAGGAGGACACAGATATATGATGCAATTAATTCATATCCGGCATACTGCATTTATTACCAAAATTTCGTTTCAGGTGCAATCACCTACGAGAGTTTGTGTTACATGTATCTACCCACACGTTAACTGTGGATCTACTACAACATTTACTAAACGAATCAAATCATGAAGTCGATCATGGTAAGAACAAAAGGCAACAGTGACACCGCCCAGGAAGAACAACAATACGAATGACAAGACCAGGAACAAAGGAAATATGCTTTTCAAAACTGTCACTCAGTGACAAACAGTTGGCCGCCAGCAAGGGTGACATCAGGAGACATACGTCATAGCAACGCGTCAGATTGTAAGGCTGACAGCATATCTACTCTGTCACTGCAATGTGCGTTAGGCAAAGAGCACGAGAGAAAGCCCAACCTTGTTGTTGTCTTTGCTGATCATCTAGTGGGACCCAAGTCCCTAAACATGAAGTAAATTATGGGGATCAAACTGTCATATTGATCGATAGATTTTGCGAAAACGTGGAACCAGGGGTTCAATTTATTCGCAAAATGAAATAAATTGCATGCACCGTAACTTTATTGGCGTACCAAATTTATATTCTGTGTTTATTTAAGTACGTATACTTAAAACGTGTCTGAAAACGTTCAAAGGAATATTTACCTGAAAGCCAATGTTCTACTCGGGAAAAAATGGGTGTTAAACGTTGTCGATTGTTCCCCTTTGATTACAAATAACGACAACGTATTACGGACGCATTTCATTTCAAATGCATACATGTGTGGTGTTTCTGTCTGTGTCAAAAGGTTAAAGGGACTTACAGCAGTCTGACCTTTGACCTGTGAATTGATTATTGTGGTATCTTTAATTTTCCAGACTTGCATGATAAGAAATATAGCATATCTCACATTTTGTTGTGAGAATTCCTGCTACTTTCCTTCTAGTCAGCTTAATGCACCTGCCAAATCGTTGATAAATGTTCTTTTTTGCTACTGTATGCCTTTAATGGTATGCCGAGGTAAGGGATTCCAAGACATGTTGCAGCATTACCATATATGGGCATGTTTGCAATGCCTTGACCATATTTGGTAACATTGTTTTCGAAATTCTAATGTATTATCTGCTGATTGGATCGTGGCATTGAATTTGGTATCTGTGGTTTGCTTAGTAACACAACAACTGTTTTGTTTCTTATTTAATTAAATTTAAACTATTGATTATTTTGAAAACATCGTACTCTAGCGCACTATATGCGGAGTGAACTGTACATACTTGAAGTATCAAATACTTAGAAAGTATTAAAAACTAAATTCTTCTTCCTCAGTAGAGATAAAACACTTTTTAAACCAAATGTTGCCTTCAAATCTATGCATCCACGGATTATCGCAGTAGATTCAATATTTTTACGACTTAGGTTTAAAGATATGTGTATGGATAAGAAAGTACTGCCATAAAAAGAAATGTAGCGAACTGGCATGAAAATGGTAGAATATACAGTTTGAAATTTATAGTCTTATTTTTCTGATTCTAAGTGATATTTTCAACTACATGTAAGCATGTTCATAATAAATGTACCCATTTGAATAGGCTTTCTAGCTGAACTTTATTATATATATTTTTTAAATTTAATCTGCTAAAATGGGAAATTGTCAATCATCAATTTCATAAAGGCGATTGCATATTTATTATTTGACTTTTACAAGTTGAAGTAAATAAGATGTTAAGAGGAATGTGTTAATGAGTTCATAAACATCATCATATACAGACTATCTATGTGTTAATGAGTTCATAAACATCATCATATACAGACTACATTTATTTTTATGACAAAATGCATAAGATGTAATTACTCACTGAGTGTCATGCAATATATAGCAGAGATGATGTGTCACATCATGAATACACTAGGCTAAAATTAAACACAAAATTATGCAAGGAACTGAGGAGGAAACATAGCAACAGGTAGAGAAGATATAATAAACCTCTATACCAAAACCAAGTCAAACTGTTTGTGAACAGGATTCGTTATAAAGACATGTGCAACAAAGTATACAATATAAAATCTGTAATACATAAAGTCTTTATTATTATAGACATTATGTACATATAAATATATCTATGTATATTGTATATTCCTCTATGAACCTCTACTCTGAATCTCTAGTTCATTTTCTATATTTCCTTGTATATTTTCTAAATATCTCTGTTTATTTCTGCAATTTTGTGTTGGTATGTGAAAACAATTGTTATAGGAAAACGAATCATCATTGTCTCTATACATAAAACCAAAAATGTGCAAGAGTACAAGTAAAAATATAAAATATATCATATCAGGAGCCTTGTCCAAAAACAAACGAAAAATTGTATGATAAAGTTAGGCTGCATATGAATGGCAGTATCTTACTTGCATGACGGATTTTAAGGAGAAACTAATAGGTTATATATTAAATAAAACCAAAAGCACCCACTTATATTAAAAATATAACAGATTAATCATTTATAGATATTTTATATAATATTTGTGAAAAAAATATCTACTTTCTGATTGAAATCATGTATTACCGATGAAATGAAACGCGACTAGACGAATTTGTCTTTCAAACATATTTCATATCGTCACGTTAATTTTTATTGTAGTAAAGGTTAAGGTCTTGCAGTTTTCGAAATATGGTAACGAACACATCAGAACAGTACATTGTTTTTCGAAATAAAATTCTTATATAGTTATACACGCATAAAACAGAATGTAATAAACTAGTTTGAACGTCTTCAGCTAAAGTAGTTGTCCCCTGCAAAAGCATTCTTTGAAAACTATTCCTTCATCGCAAATTATGATGAAAGCAATGAATTTATTTATTATTTTTTATTTATTATAGTTATGTTGAAGTGATAAAATAGTACAAATTGATATATTAAAAGGCAACTGAACGACATATTTTATGCGATATTTAACTTTTCACTGATTTTTCAAATAAGAGATAAAATCGAAAAAAATAGCAAAAAGGAATTTTCTAACGAATCTTGTTATGATGTAAAAGTTTTATGGAGAGAAAATTAATATCAAGTGATGTCCACTGATATCCAGTTTAGGGTATTGAATATATTGCTAAGGACTTGAAACTGAATTTTAAAAAATCTACTAATGTTTTCCTTTTATAAATTAATAACAATCTAAAGCGGCAATCAATAACATTGAAACCGTAAATTAAGACATGTTTATGATGCATGTAACATCCATTACCTCCAACAGTCATTTCGTCCCAACGTTAATGAATACAAAGGGCTAGAAATGGCTTCCCGTTTATTATAATTTGATCTTCTTCAACAACCATTTTTCAGAGCTCGTTTCCTACCAAAAATATTTCATGGAAAGCGTTTCATATGTTTGACCCATATCTTCAACAACAGCCTAAGCAATTACAGGTATCGGTAGTACTCAGAGGAGCAGAGTCATAGAACAATATATCCAGTGCTGTGTTTGCGGATATGATGACGACAAATCTATGATATTATCGTTACACTGCAGAGAATCATAAGAATAAAGAAAAGTGAAAAAATGATTGTAAAAGAATAAAATATAGATATAACAGGTAAAATATTAAAACGATATATTACAAGGCTGAAGTAAAAATTTATTTTGATACAGAAAAGCATCTGCAAGAACAACTAAAGAGGCACCGGAATAAACAGAATGATGTAAATAATTAATAAAGAAACAATGTGTTCCATACAAGCCGCCGTTTCCAGCATCACAGGTTGGATGTAATTGTTGACATGTCAATCCATCAAGAATAAGTCATCGATGACCCTCAACAAAGCGAATAGATATGTTATGATCATAAAGGCTCATTGCATAAGAGCAATATAACTTGATACTGTTTTCCATCAAATATAGACATTTTGTTTTACACAAAAAATTGCTTTCATTGTAAATTAAAATAGTATTTGGTATATCTATAAATACTTAATTTGAGCCCTTTTTCTCTTTTTCTTCTATAATATATTCTTGTATTTCGAAATAGTTCAGATAATGCATAACGCCTAATGCCTTAAATATGTCCATGAACACTTTATACATGCATGAAAAAACGAGTATACTGTCACATAATGTATAATTATGGAAAATGGGAAAACTGTATTTAAAAAATCGTTCTTTATGTTTTTTATTAAGCATTTCAGACATCATTAACGTAAACATAGTAAAATGTACGTTAAACTTTCAATACAAATGAAAAAAATATACGGATTGATCGTTTTGTTAACATTTAACGTAATAAATGTCCACCAAGAAATATATTTCGTGTACTTCAAAAAATCAACATAACTACTCTAAAATGCAAATCAGCTGACTTTAAAACATTTGTTTTCAAAAATATAGAACAAATCACTCTCATATTACGATCAGGATCTTTATAAAATTTAAATTTCAATACACGTAGCAAATATTTTCTTAACATATAATGTTTTTGTTCCCTTACTATTTTTGTATTGGTATACCATACATTTTACAAGACGTTTCTCTCATTAAGATATTCTGCATATCGGATTGTTTCAGCAATGTTCTCGACCAGGATTTTTCGTGACAATGAAGGCCCTTACATTTCCCTTTCACTACGATCTTTCATTTCGGACTTTAATTTCGAAAATAGCAACGCTTATCATAAAAAGAAGATATGATCATGTTGATTTTTTACATATAATATTTAATTATTCAACCAATCAGTATGTAAAGCAAACCTTCATTATTGTGAAATGGCGGGCTAGGCTGTGTTGGACGAGATCCGTTATTCTCCCCTCACAAGGTTAATTTAAACAGGTGCAAGAAGTCAAAATGGCCATACATATTTTGAGAAAATTAAATGTCATTTGTTCAGAAACGAACGTTTAAACTTTCCAACTTATCTAAATATGGATGTGTCTTTACCAATGTACTTTTTTCGAGTTCAACATTTCGGTTGAAATACTTGTTGTTGTGTTAAAAGAAGCATATATGTCTTTTGCACTTTACTTGTCTTTGAGCCAAATTAATATACTGCCTATTGTTTGATAAAATTCAAGTGAAGTAATGATAACAAACGTTTTGTTGTTTATACACATATGTGTGTCCTGAGCTGCAGGTGGATTCGCTGAATATTCATCATCACTGAAACTTTATTTATTAAAAACAAAAACCCATTACGCTAAAACAATATTTCCTTGAAGTTGCAAAACTCTAATCTACTGAAATATTGAGTTCATCCATAGCACTTCAATTTCTTCTGATGTTTTTTCGATTAAAATATGTTTCCGTTATTTCGATATGTTCTGATCAGGTACACTGCCTTCATCTTTAACCATTTCCATTAACAACTACTAATTTATGATATGTTATTATAAAAATGCAAAAATGACATGTATTACAACAGTATGATTGTGATACAAATAGTTCAGTATAGAAAATGACATGTATTACAACAGTATGATTGTGATACAAATAGTTCAGTATAGAAAATGACATGTATTACAACAGTAT
>JAUMHH010206707.1:0-13009 GCA_032359455.1 Chlamys rubida
TCTCACAAACAAATGACGTAACAATCAATACCTGCTCACAAGAGAAGATAACTCTGCAATACGCAAAGACGGAATACGTTCACGTGTGACATTGATTCAGTACACCACAGATATTGAGGTGAAATATGGGCGTTACCTTAGCTTTTATTCACTCATTGCCGAAGGGTCATCAGAACGAGAGGTCATATATTGAAAGACCGTAGGGCAAGAAGAAATGCAGTTATTTTTGCAGTAATTTACCTACGGTAAAGCTTCTAAACAAGTTCCATTCTAAAATTCACAAATATTATAATGGATTTAATACAGAGATTCCAAACAAACAAACTTATAAACTTGAACAAATTAAATATAGAAAACGACATGAAACATTTTATATGATATACCATATATTCACTCACATTTAGTCATAAATATATACAATAACATGTGTACACTCTCTCACACACACACCCTCACACACACACACACTCGCTCGCACATAACAAACCCGAACACACACGCATACCCTCGCGCACACACACACCCTCACACACACACACCCTCATACATAACAAACCAACTACCCGTCTGTTGTACATGCATTAATCTTCCGTATCACACATACGTCTAATGTACCGATACGTATTTTAATGGAATCATACCGTATAAGTACGTTTAGCAGTAATTCTATTTGTATTAAGTCACTTAAAACCATTTTGTAGTTAAAAACAAAAATAAAAGGAAGATATGAACCTTACCAATGGAAGGAATTACATGAATACATTGTCGACCTCTGAAAGCTGGCTTCATTTCAACGTCTAATATTCTTCAAATTTGCAACCACTTTATCATGTCATATCTCGTTCTATGATACATACGGATTTTACGAATACATCCTTTCTATTGATAAAAATTGATAACGTATTTACTATATTTTATAATGACAACAAATAGCTATCAAAAATATTTAAAAACGTGATTTCCACTTTTTCTAATTCGTTTGACTATAATTATATTTTTCAGCGATTGTTTAAAGTAATATCATAACATTTTTATTTAGAATAAATTACAAGATTCATGCATATATATATTGAGATCAAAATTATTTTTTGACTGGTAGTAATATACACGTCTTTGTAAATATCACGAAGGAATAAAATAATAAAACTTTTTTTTTCTTAAACAATTTAAAATTTGAGATTCTTCAATGAGATTTTCTTTTAATGTCATAAGCAGATTTAAAATAATATCTTAACATCTTTTCATCAAACTTCAGTGAGTCTACTTCACTGTACTTGCGATATAGCAAGTGCAAATAAGAATGATTGTAATTACAACCTATACGTGAACACCTGATTTGAGTGACTTTAACAGAGCCAACACTCTCACAAACGAATTTTACAATAAATATTTGGCAATGGAATTTTTCTGTTGTGTCTGAAATCCCGCCGCATAGCACTTTCCATTCTCCTTTAATGGAAGAATCTCATCTGTAATGTTGATATTTTACTGCAATCCAGCAGTAAGTTATGATAAAACAATTAGATAAGGAACAGTTTAAATATTGTTACCATGGTAACCAAATATTGCAAATTCGATTTGAATCACAATTTGAATTCGGTGTATGTCTATGTCTTTGGACAAAACCTGTCTTACAGAAATAAGTGGTCCTAATATCAGAAGACATAGCTTTCTGCATCCACTTGTTAAATTTTTAGTAGATGCTTCCTTCCTTTATATTACTAGTAGGTAGCAATTGAATCATTATAGATATAAACAACATTTCCTAACATATCTTAACTTAATCATTATCTTTTTCCAAATTCACCTAAATTTTACCACGTCGTATATATTTTCGTATTTCTTTTAAGAGAGTAAAGAACGACTTTGATTTACAGCACCTAAACCGTTAATAAACCTCTAGGGCGACATGATTAGTCCAAAGTATTAACGATTGTCAATAATGATATTAAAAGTCTTAATCAAAATGCCCGAATCTTACTCAGAATATCTTTTGGTTCACAAATGCCTTGGTGAGTGTCAAAATTGATTTTACGTCCACAGTTATCGTGATGTCACCTTTTACCCTCTGGTTCATAATTATCGTCCACAGTCCGTATATGGTCAGTTCATATCACATTCAAAGTATTAAGGAACCCAAACTGGTCCTTGTACCTTCTCATTTTGGTTTGAGATCCTTATGACCTCTCTAGGTCTGTCGACATCGTAATAGATGATCCGGTTATTTTGACGTCCGCACTTCCCTCTTCGTTTTTGCTATGTCCTTATTACCTCCCCTTGTTCGTGTTATTCTTTATTTTGAACACAGAAACAGATTAGATCATTCACCTTTTCCATATCTTGTCTAATTTCCACCTCATATAGGCTGCATGACGATGTCGGCTGTCAACGTCTGTCTCTGACATTGCCAGTCGTCTCTGCAGTCCTCAGCAGGTCGCCATTTAGATGTCGGTCTCACCGATTCTCGCAGTCGCTAAATAAAGAAAGAAAAATCCGTGATTATTTCTTATCCCTTATTTTAGTCAGCTAGGATTTCCATTATTTCGATTGTGATATATTTATAACAAAAAACGAGAGAATACCGAAGTGTCAACAAGACCATAATACGAACTATGGTTCCTTTGAAAAGGGAGAGCATTGAAAAATTACAAATAGGATAGACCAGGTGTTCCGGAAGGGTAAGCGTCGTGAATCGATGACACCTGCAATGTAAATCTAAACCGAATACAAATAATGTCAGGTCCTCACAGCGAGAACTCGGGTAGTGACAACAAAACGGCAAGGCACTCTAATGAGCATAATAAAAAAATCGACCTTCAAATCACACAAAGAAATAGCATATTTCTAAGTGAAAACCTGATGGCGACGCGACCTTAAACTTGTCAATAGTCTTTATCAACCGGCCTCTTTGGAAACGCCTTTGTTGTAAGTTGACATCTATCATTGAAGTAATGGTATTCGGAGCAAGCTCCTGAGTAAGTAGCTCTGGTATGAATAAATTTGATTACCATGAATAAACAACCTAAACTATTTCTAATGCTCTATATATTCATTACCTATTTCTTTATCAGATATCATCAAACCAAAACAATTGTAAACCCCGTGAACATAATATTAATAATAATACATACGTCCATTATTGACCCCTCTCCTTCCATAAGCGTCCAGATGGCGCTGATCGGTATGGGGATGAGTGGTGCCAGTGCTATTACCCATCCGATGCCTATAGACCAATCAGGGTAGGCGTGTTTACCGTAAGACACTGCTTTATGCTGGGACACACTGATGAGCCACAGAACCTGAAAAATGAAGCAACAATACATTTAAAAACCAATATATAATGGTGCACAATGAAAATTAATCATTAGAAACATAAATCATTCAATATTTATTGGGAATGTTAGAGGTAGATTTTTCTGTTGGTTTTCATGCTGTATTGTTTTCGTTTTTTTCTACTCTGTTGTTCCGTATCTACATTGCAATTTGACTTTTGGAAACTGTATTACATTGTACATGAATAATTCTGAGATTGGCAAATATATACACGTTCCCAATACCGTGATCATTCGTAACGCCTTTAGATAATAGATGGTACTTACCCCGATCATAACTGGAGTGATAACACACCAAAAGACCTTCCAACCTGGGCAAGGTTTGTAACCAAGCATCATCTCAATGTCTTTATACAAGCGATTCACACCTGTGCAAAATAAACAGAATTACCGGTAAATGTTTGTCTCTAATGTTTTTGTTAACTCCAGCAGAAATTTTATTTGTTTTATGAATGGTTTGGTTGGTTGGGTTTAGCGTTCTATTAAACACGAAGATCGTTGAAGGTGTGCTTTCGTGTGTGTAATGTATGCGTGCATGTGTTTTACGTGTGCTGAGGGCGGTATGTTGGTCATTTGCTTCCTCGAGATAGCGCGGATCTGATGCCTACTTTAGAGTGCTACCTCAATGAAATGCCATGATGAAGACACTCAGTACAGTATTTCATCCGGTCACATTATACTACAACCCATTTAAAGTCAGTGATTTAGGGGACAGATTGACATTTTCCTATCAAACATTACGGCGGCTCATCTGTACTTTTTCTCATGTTACTTTATTTGAAAGACAGTTCCTGTTTTATGAAACGCCTGAAGAGTAAGAAAAGCTTTAGCAGAGAACAGATAGTCCTCACTATTTCCTCAGCATGGTTTTGCTTTACCTTTATATAAGTGATTTATTATTCCGCTAATAACTATATATGAATAGCTAAGTTAACGAACCTGTTATGTCTCAAGTGAACTTACCGTAAAAGTAGGATAGAGCGACGACCTCCAGGAAGGCGAGGAACATGGTAGATATACTAGCGACGTACCAGTCGACCAATTGTAACACGTACATACCACCCTGTCGACAGGAAAAAATAGGTATTAAATAATGTCGGCAAGTTCAAGTGTAGCTATCATATAGGATTGTAAGCTATTGTTGAATTGATCCATTTGGACAGTAGCTGGAAATGCCATTGTCTCCCAGCTTATTCAAATCTTTTTATGTCATATTAACTTCAGCTGTCAAATATTTTGAAAAAATATCTGAAAATTGACAATTTCAGTTTTATGTCCTCAGACACGGACACGGACACATGTTTAAAATTTCAGTTTTGAATTTCAAGATTTTGAAATTGTGCTAGATTTAATTTTCGTATGAAGTTGTAGTTAAGCTGATTAGACTTTGAGAAACCGGACTCTGTTTATACTTCCAGAGCAGAGATTTTCAAAGCTCGGTCAGATTAAAAAAATTTAACGCAAATTTTGAAATGGTATATTTTCAAAAAGATTGAAATTCAAAATTAAAGTTGTATGTAAATAAATTCAAGATAATTCGATAAACATACAAATATTTACAAAATTTCAAATAATTCTTCAAAACTAAATTTTGAAAATATGCATTAATGACTCGTAAAGCAAACCATGTTACGCAAAACAAGGCCAAAAAGTAAGCTTATCAATGGTGTCGTTTGTTTCGGTTAATAAACAGAAAATCGATAATAGTAATAATACATGTTTCATTAAAAAAAGGTGATAAACTAACATGTGTCACTCACCTGTGTAACAAAGATGAGACCAATGAGAAAGGAGAGAGCGTTGAGGAAAGCCATAGTGAGCGTCTCGTGGTCCCTGAATATCTTAAACCTGTCCATTAGTCCCACAGCAACCAGCTGTATATGTACGATCTGCAATGGAACAAAAACTTGTCAGGTTTGCCGAATAGATCTAACCATTGGTCAAATTATGTTCAGATGCCATAATGGAATCAGAATGAATATTGTGCTGATGTCCTAAGACAAACTTATCGAAATATACCACAATGAACAGTGGTATCATCAACAGGTATTTCTTGTAATAACATATCTTTCTTCATATTTATTTAATTATTTCTATTTACTTATTCATTTCGAATTTTTTACTTATTTATTTATATTCATTTATTTATCTATCTATTTATTGTTCGCCATGCATAATCACGTATTTTCACCTTTTTGCTCTTTTGTTTTGTTATCTTCCTCACTTCCTGTTGATGCCTGTTTTCATTGACTTTTGACTTTGATTTTGTCTATGTTTATCCTTGATTCTATGGTATATTGTTTCCTCTATTATGTCATGCATATTTTTGCAATAAACCTGAGTCTTGTGTTCCGTTATCATTGAGAGGAGCGGACGGCTTTACATACAATAACTTTATGTTACATCAAAAATTACACGGTACATTTTCTTAATATTTTGGCAGATTGTCTTACCTGACTATCCAGTCCAACGGTAAACAGCATGATGAAGAAGAGAACAGACCACAGTTGAGGAAGAGGTAATGTTGATAGAGCCTCGGGGTAGACCATGAACGCTATACCAGGACCTGTTGTCAATAAATAATATTAGCATGTGAAATACATACAAAGCAAAGCATACATTTCACAAGTATATACATGTAGGTTCTCGGTCTTTCTCTCGTACCGGTCGGCCGTGATGTCAACTCTTGTTTATATTGCTAACATCACGATTTACATACATACATGCACTTGAGTTTAGTCAATGTAAGATCGTTCTTGCCTGAATGATTACCAAAAGTAATTACTAACAAACAACCCTCCAGTCAGCCAGTCCTACTAAATTATTTATTTGACCTTAATACTATAAAGAGCAATCCAAACAACAGCACATTTTCATCAACTAATTTCAGGTTTGTTTGTGTTTTACGTCATATAAACAGCTATGGTCATTTAAGGACGTGCCATGTATGGTGGTGGTGGTGGATAACTGGAGTTCCAGGAGAAAACCAACCGATCTGCAATCAGTACCTGGCGACTGCCCTACGTAGGCCTCGAACCCGCGACCAAGTAGTGAATGGCTAATGATAGTAGGTCAGACGCTTACATCAGGTATCTGTATTGTATTTGTGAATGTCAAATAAACACCCTCATACCTTTTTCCACGACTTCTTCTATATCAACGCCGGCTTC
This sequence comes from Chlamys rubida, assembly GCA_032359455.1. Lineage (NCBI taxonomy): Eukaryota > Metazoa > Mollusca > Bivalvia > Pectinida > Pectinidae > Chlamys > Chlamys rubida. The sequence goes on from JAUMHH010206707.1 coordinate 6,503, forward strand.
ATGAGCCATGTAACCCAAGGTGACAAAGATGGTACAGCCGGCAAACATGCTGGTCACAGCATCCAGGGCAGGTACTATCATAGCATCTCTGTAATGGAAGACATTTGTGCAATGAGTTTACTCTACATTTAGTAAAAACAGCCATTCACCAGTAAAAAGAAAACGAAAAACATAATGGCGGACGATTCTGTAATTGCAGACTTTTTGTTCAAGGCTTTTACTTTGCATATTTTAGCAGCAACAGTCATTCATCACGATAAAATCGTAAAGGAGAAACATGAGAACGTTTCTGTAATAGTAGACGTTTTCTTCAGAGAGTTTTCTTGAACAATATAGGTAATATTAATTCATCACTAAATATTCTTGAACACGAAACATGATATTGACAAGTTCCTATAAAATTGGTAATTGTTCTTCCATTTAAGCTCGCATACGTCAGTGTGCACCCTCTGGTAGTTTTAGTTAATTTTGTTAAAGTTATACAGATTTATTTCAATTATTACGAAGAAGAAATCGACGTTAAGATTTAAAGGTAGAAATGAAAGCAATCCTTATCTTCTGTGCATAGTTGTGTAGACATGAGAATCATTTCTTTTCTAACTTTTTCTCTGTTGATCATGTCATTTCAGACTAGACTAACTCCGCTACATTACCACGTTAAAAGACATGTTCCATTCAGTTAGCAAATTACGTCCTCTGACCATTAGTATTGAAACAGCCTTCGCCATCATATCATTTTCTGTTACTCTAAGAACTGTAAACAGCTTCCTTAGTATTTTACCTGTAGTGGTTATTGCCGAATTTGTTAAAGCTTGCCAAACCGATGAGCGCTCCCATTCCGATACTGGCTGAGAAGAAGGTCTGAACGGCTGCATCAACCCATACCTGTTACACATAAACATCAATCATTTACATGTAGGTCTTCAGTTCTTTGTTTACCAGTGATATACTCTTGTTATTCCAACTTTTATATTCATATTTATTAGGGTCATTTGTAAACAGAAGAAACTTATATATTCATTTTCTGTTCATTATTGAGCTTGTTTTGGATAGACCGGTATGGATATTTACTTTAATTTCCTTTACAATGAGTATTCCATACTGTTTATATTTATTACATCATAGCCTACTGGGGAAAACAACATTGCATACTGTATACACTAGAGAAAATATTGCATACTGTGTTTATTCTGTATATTTACATTGTAGTCCAGTAGTCTCTCCCATCTAGGTATCAGATAGAATTTGAGACCATCAATCGCTCCAGGCAAGAACAGACCTCTGATGAGGAGAGTTAACAGGAACAGATAGGGGACGGTTGCAGCCACGTACATAACCTACATATAAGGAAGTCATTGACTATTTATTTCCGGTTCAAAAATAAGAATGATATTTATAATGAAGAACGAAATTCGACAACATAGATATGTACATATATTTTGCAGCTAAAGTCGAAATCATTTATAGGCAGTAGCAAAAATCAAAATAACATATGAAGCGCCACAAAGGTTAAACTTTGAAACAAACTTTTGCTACGATGCAATCTTGTTTTTGTTTGTTACCACATTAAGACGTGAAATGATATCTACCTTGCCGGAAGATTTGATGCCCCTGGCCAGACAGAGGAAGACTATGATCGACGTTGCTAGGAGACATAGTACCAGCTGCCATCTAATCGAACCCAGGTCATCGATACCGCCAGTCAGTTCCAACACGTGTCGTCTACATAAACAGATATACACATTGAATACTAAAATCGACATGTTTAAAATGCATCATTCAATGGATGAGTTATAATGAATAACTCATTATGGCATAATGAACAAGTTGTTTGTATTATTTAGCGGAAAGTAGGTTTAGATGGGGCGTTTGATCATAAGAGATATTAAATGTTGTGCTCCCTGTCAAACTGGGATTTTTTTAGTCTTTTTATATACCGAAATGTTAAGCCTTCACAAAGTTCACCTCAATGGATGAGTTATAATGAATAACTCATCATGGCATAAAGAACAAGTTGTTTGTATTATTTAGCGGATAGTAGGTTTAGATGGGGCGATTTGTTTATTGCTTAACTCATTGATCATAAGAGATATTAAATGTTGAGCTCCCTGTCAAACTGGGTTTTTTTTAGTCTTTTTTATATACCGAAATGTTAAGCCTTCACAAAGTTCACCTCTAGGGATGTTCATTTCTTTATTTATAACCCCATTCCCTTTATATTTTTTCATCTTAGATTTTTCCTGTGTTTTAGTTAATGTACCGAAAGAATTGTTTTATGTACATTTTATTTGTTATGTGCTGGTAAATCAAGTCTACTATACATAGCTTAATACAGACAAAATATCCTCACGATCTTGAATTCTTGGATATAGTTTTGCAAAACATAGTCAAGGTGAAAATAATGAGATTAACTTACGTGTTTATTTAATTGGTGTTAGCTAATGGTGAGTTAGTGCCAAAGTTAGTTATCCAATAAACGGACATAGACTTTTGACCTCTGTCGTGAATTATTCCGACGAGGTCAATGGAAATATTTCGTTTATAACGGTCGAAAGAACGTTCGGTATTTACATGACCTAGGTGTTCGTCTAATAGCTATTCGATTTAGAAGACATTACCACGATTAAGACATACTACTACTGCTGACCTCAATCTTATGTTAAGGAGGGATTAATTCACGAATCGTACAACTGGCAATTGGTCTGGAACTCTGTCGTCAATGAACATAATACAAAGAAGTCGTAATCTGGTTTGATTTTAGTATTTACGTTCGACAGGAATTAGCTTATAGTATTAAACAGGCGGTCAGACTTTAACCTTGGGTATTCTCTACAGCTTAACGATTGTCGTATGTAAAGAAGTGGAAAGTAACACATAAAGCAATGTATACGTTTTTGACTGATGGGTTTTATCCAATTCAAGGCCAATAACAGACGTAAAAGATTTTGAATCGATTGATAAATCAAAAGCAAGTATACAAAAACCATGTAAACCACGTATAATAAAAACAACAAATGTATTTTGTTGTAATAGGATCAATACATTGCGTCAATCACGAGGTGTTTACTTCCAGACTGTGATGATTTCATACAAGAACTAAGGTGCGTTCTCAATATGACAATTTAATGGTGTAAACCTTGGAATTGGGCTAAAATGGTTTGTTTGTGTTCCATAACGAGACAAGGTAGCGTGTTTGTTAAACCCATTTTCTTAGTAGACCTTGGTATTGTTATTATTATTAATCCAGTGAAACTCCGACATTTTATAATTGATTTCAACAAAAAATGAAAAGGATATTGACGTGTATTGATACTTTTTTTCTATTTTACTGTATGCAAACTGATTTGTGACGTATATGTTTCTACTTTATATACATTGATGTGACGTACCCTTTATAACTTCAAAACACTAATACTGTATAGTTGTTTAATTTCGCGGGGAATATATTAAGTAGTTGTTCCAATCAGAACTAGATCGCAAGGATTAAATTTCGCGCAACATGGCCAGGTAGAAACGCTACGCTTACGAGGATACTTTTATATTTGGGTGCTGCAGTTTATTTTACAAGCGTTTTATCAAATGAACCTATTTAAGTTTACTTTTTTTTCTAATTAATTTATTTCCATTGATATTTTTAGTTTTTCTACTTCACTTTTTAAACATTCATACGTTAGGTATATTATGTTTTCCCTATATACATTGCCATACGCTTATTGTTTTAATTGTATTTCTGTTGTCCTATATATAGCAAAAAGCAACCCTTGATATGAGTAATGTGATATTAAAAATGGGTTTGAATGAAGTACATCAATTATATTTTTAGACCTCAATAGAGATAATCTTTTTAAACTTTGCACGAATACCGATATGCAAAACAATGAGATGCATGCTAGCTTTATTTCAGAATAAAATACAGAAAAAGAACAGCCTGATATACTGTTGAATACGTGATGTACATACTCCCAGAATTCCTCAGGCGGTGTCCTTCCGGTTTTCGTTACGTTAGTGGCGGCGGTCACGGCCACAGCAACTGTTCCATTAAGAGTCGAGTTAGCTCCCCTGATGTAGCAGGATTCGGTGTTCCAGTCATTATCACACGTGGCCCAGGGAAGTTTGGACGAGAATGACATACCAAAGTAGTACAGGGTCCACGCAATGATGACGCCATAGTAGATCCCAATCAGCCATGTAAGGGTTATCATTCCATACCCGATACCTTTAAAATAACATAAACACATTCCAATACCCATTTATACCATGCATTCGAGTAATAAAAAGCAAATGCATGTCCCTTTGATATTTAATGTTTTGATAATGTAAATATTGTTAATCATTCCATATTTGCGTGTGCTTAATTTCTCGAAATAAGTCTATAGATTTATTTTGAATACTTGAACTCGCGGTGAAAATGAATTCTTTTTATATTTATCATCCAAAGTGATTATATGTGGAATAAGTATTCGTGAAAATTGATTTATCGCAAGTGCTATGCTTCTATAATATAGGACAAAAATATAAGGACAGCTAAGCAATTTGTAATACCGCGGAATGTCACGGGCCATAACATGATAAATATATCTAATTAATTCAAAAACTGAGACCTGATATTAAAGGCGAGAAGTGTGTCAAAATAGCAGAGGTTAAGTGTTTAAGTGTGTACCGGTACGACTAATGTCGTAAGTCGGCCGTCTAATTGCATCATACACCGTGTAATTACAATTAAATTAGGGGCGTCAAGAATATATGTGTATGTGTTGTGTCACATGGAAAGGAACGTGACCATTCAGAAACATGTTTAGTACCAGATGTACCGAATAATATAACTATGTTTCAGTTTACTATCAAGTCATTTTGCTATCGAATCAGAAAGTTATAAAAATTACGTTTCTTCAAAACGCCTTTCAACATAGAGTTTCAGCATAAATCGTATTAGTTTTTAAGCTAATTTACATTGCTAATCAGTCCAGGTTTAAACGTTGTATTTGAGTGTGCTTGCATGTATTGAAAGGCACTGGTAATATTCGTCTAGTATTAAAATATCAATAATATTTTAGCTATGGTACTCTTTTGACCAGGATCTACTTCATTCAAACAATAGCACGGGAAAAAACGCAATACAGTTGTTGAATTCATATTCATATAAACATTATGTTATATTGCTGTATAGCGTTTTGTTATGCAGAAACAAAAACTCAGCAATGGTCTTACATGGAATGCGGATAATAATATATTCTCTATAGGACTGACAGGAAAATTAATGAGTTAACTGTTGAGTATTAATGTATTTATATAGCATAAATTTCCAACTCAATTCTGCAGGGATAATATTTCTTTGGACATTCGCATCGATCAAACTTTGCATGAACTGCGTTGTTGCATTGTTAACCTTATCTAATACGTCGATATGAAGGATACACGACTCCTTTAATCTATTAATGCCAGAAAAACAAAACCTTGGATTCTTAAATTCTATTGGAAATAACGCTATATGAGCTGCTACGAATTGGTTTATTATCGATTACGTATTGGCTGCAAGGAATGAAGAACTTACGAAATATTGGTAAACATACATGAATGAGAAAGCTATCTACATACTGTTTACCGGGAAACTTTCGCCCCGTTAAACTTTCGCCCCGTTAAACTTTCGCTCCGTTAAACGTTCGCCTTTCGCCGGCAGAGTCTTATTCGCCCAGAGTTAAATTCACCCTACACCGCCAACAGTGGAACACACGGGACCCCAATATTGCATCACAAGCGGTACCTGAGCTACGCCTCAGTGTAGACAAAATAGTGACAAAACATGTGCCGTCGTATACGTAAATTATTTTTAAAAAACTTTTGCCGTCATGTTAAATTTTAAATATATTATGTGGGGTTGAACTCTTTTTATCCAAAGGCCATTGATATTAGGTTTTTATATTTAATAATTATGAGAATAAAACAGATTCATGTTTTCATCTAGCTAATGATGTTTGAGAGAGCTGTGTCTAGGTGGTTATTCATTTTTCAATATTTGATAAAGAATAATTGGAGGACAAGTTGTTTTAATGTATAATCTATGAAGAAGATGACTGCACCTGGTGTAGTACACGCTGTCCCGTGTTCTGATGGAGACCGTCACAGTTATAGACAGAACAATGAGTCTGACAAACTATAGGTCAGAGCGATTCAAATTCCACTCATCGACCTGAAGTGCATTTACCATTGTTATCAATGTTGAAATAGCATATATATATGTCTCTGTGTGTGTGTTTAGCAAACATTTAAATAAAGTTGACATTACTTGTACTTTATTATTTTAATCGCGAGTTTATGCGCATTACTTTCCATCTGCAATAATGCAGTATTACAATTTTAAATCATATACTTATGTTGGAAAAATAGTGTGGTAGACTATATTGCTTACAACCAAGAATGGCATTGGAAATGGTATTCCGTCTTTGCGTATTGCAGAGTTATCTTCTCTTTTGAGCAGGTATTGATTGTTACGTCATTGGTTTGTGTGAG
>JAUMHH010206718.1:0-13008 GCA_032359455.1 Chlamys rubida
CTATGTAACTTTAGTAGACTCTACCATACATTGATATGGATGAGTCCATTATGGTCTACAGTGATGAAAGGGTTAAAACCCTGCTCAGTTATGAAGTAAGATCCTACAAAGTACATCTATACATTATAATTTATAAAGAGTAGAAATGATTTAATGACAACAGACACGAGTGCAGTTACTCTAGTGTAAGTGAAGGTAAATCAAATCAACTTGTTTGTCCTGTTATTCCTTAACTGTACATGAATATCAATATTTACATAAAGTTAAAGGTCCCTGTCCACTTCACTTCATTTTTCATAACATATTACTAAACACTTTCTGCAACCATAGCAAGAAAACATGGCACAACTTTTAATTCAAACAGTGGCACAACTTTAATTCAACCCGCATGCTTCCAGCTATTATTAACATCATCAAGACCCCAGCAGTAGGACACCAACCGAGTTTTGCCCCTATTTACACAAACTACCTCCACATGTTTACTTCCTGTACAGCTTATACCATAAAAATCTACTTGACAACTTGGCAGTATAAGATATGGAGCTAGTTATTAAGACTTTTGATAACATTTTTTATTAATGAGATCCTGTAATCACTGCCAGTAAAAAGCTGACACCTTGCAAAATTTTACAATTAGAAATTGTATTTCAAAACTGGATCAACTATGAAAGCTCTTTAACTAGAACACTGACATGTAAGCAAGGGTCCTGCATTGCGATGACTGTAAATTTAAACCAGTGATTGTCTTTGATTTAGGAATAGGGTTATAGCCTGGAAGATCTCAGCCAACCAGAAGCTATGATGGCCATCTTGGATTAATATGTTGACCTTATTCAGCTTGTGCAATATCATCTAATCACCAATTATCATTAATCATAAATGTTATAGCCATATATATGTCTCAGCCACACAGAAGTGACAAAAGGTCATGAACTTGACCTTGGCCAGCAGCCATGTTGGATTTCCAAATTCAGTTAATGTTATGTTTATCGCACAGGAATCTAGTAATGTGACCAAAATGAACACTGGCAGGTCAGGAAAAGCAGTACAATGAACTTTTGACAGTGTGCATTTATTTTAGTAATCCTGTTAACAGTGACTTGACCTTGACCTTAGGAACTTACTTAACCCATATTATCACAGTGTATCTCTCCAAACAAAATGTGGATGGACAGAAAGACAGACAACCAGTGTGATAACATATCTATAGCTACTGGCCATGGGGATCCACATCTCTGATGCAGGGCCCTAGTAACTACCTAGTGTCAAATCGGTAAATGATCTCCCTTCTATGAACTACATGTAAGGCCCCCTGGGGTGAATGCAGTTAAAACATTAATAATAGTCACATCTATTTAAAATTCTCATTGATCATCAAATGTCAACTCCATCAGCATTAACTATTCAATTAAAGAGGAATTCCTACTAGATTGTAAATTTCATTCAGAAGGACAAAATACTGTTGCACTCTTAAAGGTTATTTAAATGTCTGTGAACTTGATAGGACTGCTACCATTAATTTACCAGACCTTTCACCAAGCAACCTCTGCTGGCCTTTCTTGTCTGTGATTGATGAGACCAACAGAGGCTTCCTGTGTGGGACCATATATCTGCGTTATTGGTTCCGGATACCTGTATCAGCAGGTATAACAATCACTTGGTAACACCTGGCCAGACCCGTTCACCTGTCCCTCCCTTAGATCACACCACTAATAGTGCTTGTCTCGTACAGGAACAAAATGCTGGTTCGCTCCTGCAGGTTGCACGGAAGCAGTCTACATTCTCAGACCAATCTGTCTAAAACATGCACACACAAAAAAAATCGTTCACTTCCTAAGGTTTTGCAGAAGCATTTTAAATTCCTTTCATGCCAACAGCACACACTACATGTATGTAGCTAGTTTCGTATCAAATCTCTACATTGATAAAATTCCAGCCTGATTTTGTAACTTTCTACAATTTTTTTACAATAGTCTTTCATCAATGATATAACAGTGCACAATTACATTTCTAAATTATTATGTGATTGGATTTTTCTAAAATGCAAAGTAAAAAAAACCCAATGTCATTCATATATCAAAGAACTTTTTTCCTCCTTTAGTTCTATGGGGCTATTTAAGTGAACATATTTTATAAATAGAAGTTATTCAATTCTTTGTTATTTTTTTTTAATAATATCTAGTAATTTGATGGAAATGAACAAGACAATCAAAAGAAATAAGCATACACATGTATACATACAATCTAAGCTGCAACTCGAACAATTTAGTATACGTAGCCCTAAGTAACTCTATAGCAAGCCAGTACAGGCCTCAGCTCTAAAGACTGTTTTAATTTAAGGATAAACAAGAATCATCGGATCTTTCAATTTAAGTATATTGATGAGGTACATTTACTCCATCAGGTAGATTGGTATTGATTCTATTGTTAATCAGAGATAAACTTTTTAGCCGGCTAGTTTTCAGGGGAAATGAAAGAAGAAATTATGTAATTCATTTTCAACTACACAGCACATTTTTTTTTACATTATAAAGTCTTAGGTGACTGGGTATCATTTTCATGCGTCCGGTTGTTAATTTACGCTCTTGATCATGTTCTACCTCTATACAAAAGCAACCCCTTAAATAGAAGCTCAAAAACAGCCTTTTTATCACAGGGAATAGTCACCTTCGACTTCTTCAATTTGAAGAACTGGTGTGTCCATGATCTGTTATAATGCCACAAACATCAGACCTAGAATGAGGCCACATGTAGGAATACTAATCCCGGTCTTTGTTCAACTATCGCCATCAAAAAAGGTTAATCCAAGCATGAATACACAAACTGGATAAAATCCCAATGTAAGTACAGTGGTTGTTTTTTGGCCAGATTTCGATATAAGACTGCTGATAACACAACTGGGTAATCCAAAGTCCACCGACTATCAGAGATCTGCAGTCTCCAAGATCTGCCACTGTACTGGTGGTACACACAGTACTGGAACTATGGTGGAGGCCCAGTACTGTATACAAGTATATAAGTATTCTCACCAGTGGTATAAATCACATATGTAAATAGACTAGTGATGAATTGTGGTACCTACGAAACTATTAGTCTCATCATCATCCAGTGCAGTTACAAGGCTACTGGTACTGATCCCAGATCTTGTGTACACAGTGGTACAAAAACCCAACTCAGTGTTGTCTGGATGCTGATAATGCCTTATCACATGTCCTGGTTTTGACAGCCAGTCTGCCTAGTTGATGAAGCTGAGGCAAGTCAGCACGGATACAGTTACACAGAAACACTATCACTGTGTGCCTTATCACAGGGGTATACCTTCTCATATGTCTAGTCTCCCTAATTATCCGGCCAGGGCCTGGGACAAGTACAGCGCAAACTCTGAAGTCACACCTAATATTTGCCCCATTTTCAGTCTGTACACTAAAACCAGTTTATTTTTGTTCTTGGATCTCTATAATACCTACTAACTGATAGTGACAGTCCCACCTCCCTGAGACCCTGTGAATTTTCTCCCTACCCTGTTAAGAACTTAAACAACTGTGACATGTACTGCACTAACTCAGTAAAACTTTCCATAAAAGTTTCCATATTCCCTTTAATTTAACAGGATCCATTCTTCAGTCAAGCACTACCATAAATATTACACAATATTTCCTGATGTATTGAAATTATATAGTGTTTGCATATAATGAGTGCCATCCCAATTTGATTAATATCAGAGGGTTTCATTTGTACTAGCTATAGCCAATAGTCAATAAGAATACCTTCCTAATACATGTACAGATATCTCACTGGTGTTCCCCAATATCAATGCAAAAATCACTTGATTTTCCCAAAATCATGCTTTTTGTGTGCGACATTTTCGCAAAGGTACAAGGCAAAGGCCCCTGTAGGTAATAAGGAGGTTGAAAAAAATCACTGATGGTATGCTACATTTTGTATGTTTTGTATACATAAAGTACCTATTTTTGTTATATCTACATGTACACTGTACCACAGAGCTGGTGATTAGACCTCCCTCGAGCCTATTGTGATATAACATGTACTACACTGTACCACAGAGCTGGTGATTAGACCTCCCTCCAGCCTATTGTGATATAACATGTACTACACTGTACCACAGAGCTGGTGACTAGACCTCCCTCCAGCCTATTGTGATATAACATGTACTATACTGTACCACAGAGCTGGTGACTAGACCTCCCTCCAGCCTATTGTGACATAACATGTACCATATGATTATGAAGCAAGATAATGATCGTATATGCTCAGTCTGCATGCTGTTGTCAACATTAACAAAGAGATGTGTTTTTATCATAGCTCTGTCTACTGATACACAACGTTAACCTCAAATTATAGACAATACTTATACACATGTATAGTATTTGACACGCAACTTTATAAAAGCCAACTGCCAATGTTCAATTGTGTGGCTGTAATTTTTCGGTTATTTGAGGATATAGCAACAGAGAACTTTGATAACAAAATGGAGCCAACTAAACAGTTTATTTTCCTAACGTACTGTAGGCAAAGTGAAATTTGTAGTTAATGTTTTCCCATCTGTGGTATGATTATACAGAAGTAGTACTATGCTCAAGATTACCTACTGCATTTATGAGTAATTTTCATGGTGTTTCAAATTCATGTTTTTTTGCTGTAGGTAGCTACAGAAATTTACAAATCTCTAAAATTTCTAACAAATACATATATGACAACTTGACAATGGTCTTTGGATCACAATAGGAAAATCAAGGCCGACATTATATGTCTATATATCTTCAATCTTCGTTTTTGACCCATCAAAATAATGTCATTTAGCCAAAGCACAAATCACTCTTTTCTGTTGTTATTCTGAAAATCAACATTTCAACCTGAATACATGTAGTAAGATTATACAACTGGTCTGCATTCCAATGAAAACAAATATGATAAGTATAAGATATAAATTATCATTTTCCACTCAGGAACAATGATTAAGTATATATATACAGTATACAAGATTCTTAGAGATGATCAAGCACTGTGCAGTACATGCATATCAATATTTCAAAATAGAAAAATTACCTATTCCATAAAAAAAAGATAACAAAAGTTCCTTTTAAATGTTTTTTTTTTTGCTGATATTTCTGACTTGGGTTATCTTTCATGATGTGAAAATTTACGGAGAATCACAAACATTTGCACTGTAAAATGAGACCACGAAGAACGGTGAGAAAATCTAATAATACAGTGCCATAGTAATCAACTGACATGTGAGACATAGCTCCTCTGCTGCAATGTGGGACGTAAACCAGACTTCCCCAGCTCACATACATTAAACAAGGAAAACACTTTTCTCAGGCAATCCAGTTACCATTATCAGATTTCCTGACGATATGATTTAATCTGATTAAACGTTTTATGAGACATGAATGGATATATGCTAGGATTCTCTGGAAGACTTCAAAATTCCATTATACACATTCATTTTCTTGCTTCATTCATAATAGTAATTTTTGAAATTGAACAATATATTGGGTTACTGAAATCCAATCAAGTAAAATGAATCATTTGAAAACTGAAAACATCCATTCAAGATTGTGTCGCAGACAGCAATTCAATCAACATTATGTCGTGTGTTATTCATTTTTTTTTTCTAACCTCTTTAGAACTTTAATTTTGAAAACTCTAAAGTGCATCCTTCTCTGTCAAACAATTGAACATAAACAATAGCAATAGCCATGAATCGAAATATTCATTTGCCACTTTCTAATTTAGACAGAATTGATCATGAGTTAAACTTAAATAGACATATATCATTTCTGTTCATCTATTTTTTTCCATCAGCACTTTGACATGTTAAAACAACACTATTTAGAAATCTGGCAGTCTAAGGGTATAACCACTGGTGTTGAAATATATCATACAATATGGCAATACGACTGGTGATATTACCTAGGTGACAAATGAAGGTTATACACCAAAGGAACTTTTATAATACTCCACATCAGTATGATCAGTGGCCAATTAATTACATTATACAATGTATATCATTACAATCCATGGCCATTAGTCCCTATAGCTATGCTCTTCATTGAAAATAGTACCTTCCAGGTGAGAACAAAATATCAAAATCTAAAAGTAAGATATTCAAGACTCACCCATGTTGTTTTGATCAGTGCTCAGCAAACTCCTGAAGTAATTTTTTAATTTATACATTCCTCACATCAGTAAACATAAACTTTGGTCACACTATAGCTACTGCTCCACAAATTTCAGGGTTTTTCTTACACACTTCTTACAATCCAAGACACGTCAAAATAAGCCTGCGACTTTCCATGACGGCTGTCGGTATCAAAATGATGGGGAGCAACTGAGCCACTCTGGGGAAACTTGATCAAGTGGGGAGGAACAGCAGTGTTGATTCATTAGGAAGCTGTTGGCAGTAGACACTCTTTGAAATACCTGATGTGCACACCTCTACAGGGGTAAGAGATCCCACTGAGAGTTTCTGACTATATAGCCATCCTGTGTTTCAATCACCACTCATTAGCCTACAACCACCAAAACTGCTCGCCCTAAACTGCAATGTCCAGTCGCGTTGTGTGGAGAAACTCTGGTCAGAAGAATCTGTTTCCATTTAACAGCCTTCAATATTTCTATGATGAAATAATTAAAACTGGAGCCATATCATAACCAAATTATTTTTGTGTTAGTTCTAATTGAAATAGAAATTACTTTTATATTATTTTGACTGATGTAATTAAATAACTTTCGGAAGATAATTGTAATTACACTAATTATTACTGCAATATACATCAAAAACAGTTGAAACTGTTATAAAACCTGTTTTCCATTAAGCAGCTAACCAAATTTGATTATCACAACCATGCAGTATTTTCCAGGCCATTTAGGAGAATGATTTTGTAATAAAGACTGCGAATGATACATAGGTGTATCAAAACAATTTTATGTTTGAATAAATTAATACCAGATTCAATTTGATTTCAAGGTTGTGTTAAAACACACTTCCAGCAATTATTGATTTGCAGTAGAAATTGTCTGGCGAAGTCATCCATACAGATCTAATTTGACACGACATGTGTTCTGTAGTTAAAACAAAAACAAAAACAGACTAACGTAATTCACGTAGCAACTCAGACGCTGAACTTAGCAAACTGAGGGCCAGGCAAGTAATAAGATATTTATGCTTGGTGCTAAAACACACTACAGATAGCATTTTAACTGTACATGAATGCTTTTCTCCCTTGCAGCAACTTTTCAAATTGGTGCAGAAAAATCATTGGAGTTATCAATACAAAAAGTGAGCTTAGGGCTCCTTAAGTTCCCTCTCCTTAGATAAACATCCCTCCTTATAGTTTTCAGAATAGCTAACTACACACATTATATTACTGAACTGATACTGCAAACAGACACTACACCGATTGGATCTTTGATCACTCGCAATGACCTTGACCTTTAAAAGATATCAATGCAAGTTCAGAGTGATAAGTGACACAATATCTAGACTATACCATGGCCACAAACCAATGGAAAAAAAGGTTTTTAACTAAAATTACAGTTCATACAAAAATTTGACTCTGACCTCTCATCATGACCTTGACCTGTGGAGTATGTTCCTGGATAACTACCTTGACACTAACTTCTAAAAGTTTCAGTACAATCTGGTAACAATCACAAGTTGTAAATCCAAACCAACTGTAGCCAATGGAACCTTGAGTTATTGTGTGGCAACAAATTTTCAAAAACCAGAGACCTTGACCTTTGACACTCAGATTTAAACATTCCAAAAAATAAAACTACCAATAAGGAAACAGTCCAAGGGAACTCAAGCAACTGAGAGAAACCAATGTTCTACTGATCAATAAGTTACCTTTATCTTTAGACTGAAAAGCAATCCCAAGCAACTGGTTAACACTACATGTCTGAAGTTTGAATTTGATCAGCATTCAGGAACTGATTTAAAGTTTTCAAATTGACCTTTAACCTTTTGACATGAAAAGCAATCACAAGCAAGCCATTTGAGAGAGGTAGCATTGTATGAAATTAGCATAAATTTAGCCCACAGGAACCCAAGGTTAGACAGAGTGAAGACGAAAGTGACAACAATATCTCCTACAATCCTAATTGGCATTACTGTGGAGGCAGTTTAAATAGTTTGTTGCCAAAAAGCCAACAATGATTTGGTAGTCACAACATGCCACACACCAGTACCTTTCTGGTACATCACTCTAAGGAGAGTTCTCAAGCTCTATTTATTGATCAACCTCTTTTCTGCCATAAACGATCCAGTGAATCTGTAGTCTCCTCCAGCACTCAAAACCTGAGAACCGAAAAAAGTCTTCAGCATGCTCAAAAGATGGATATTTTAATCAATATCCATTGTCCAACACAGGAGGTTGATTGAATTCTTCATTAATTTGTTCCTGGCCATGTACTTTACTGCATGTTAGAATAGTTTAGAACCTTCTACCAATTTCAACAGGTTTTATAGAAAAAGTACTGCAAACTGACTCAAAAGAATCAGACAATCTGATTTCCAAAGCATTCTCTTGCACAATCAAGGCGATAACACAGTACACATGTACTCAATATTGACACCAACATGCACATACAGTAATCTCTGGTCAACAGCTCAGTGTATATAGATCTAGAGGATACATTTTAATCTGATTCATATTGTAGTTTCCAGTAACTCCCATCAATATGAATTTTTGAATTAGATTTTTTTTGTTAATCTAGTAATTAACAAATTAACACACATTACAACCAATTTAATCAGAGACGTGATCTGACATGGCAATTACTGAGTTTGACGGGGAAAATATCCAAAATTAATGCTTGTCAGAGCCTTAAAGGGCACATACGGTACTGTATATTAATGTGGAATTTACCATTAGACTGCCAGACTGTATCAAAGATATGATGTACAATGTGACCATGTGTCTATAGCTAATTAGGTGTTGTTTATCACTAATTAGGAAATAGTTAGCCATATCTATATATATAATCAAGAAATCTAGGGGTTAATAGTTACAAAAATATGTTCACAGGCAAAATAAATGGAGGGTGTTAACACTGAGTGAGTAAAATTACATACTATACTGTACCTAGACCTACATGATACTAAAACCAATATTCAGAATGATGTTGTCTATTTTTCACAACTGAAAAAGTGCACATAAATGAGGCTTGTGCACTGTACTGCTAGTGCTAACATAGCCTAATGTGCATTTTTTATCAACATATTGGCCAAACTTTATGCTACGGAATACAAACCTTTTTGAAATCTTCTCTCAGGTTTTGGCACTAATAGTTGTTACCACATTTCCATGTTTTTCATAAGATATCATACATCTTTATTTCACCAATATTAAAGGAGATAGCTGCCAGGGACATCTGAGGATATCTCCTACTGACCCCCTCGAAAACACTATCAGCAACATTTAATGTTGACATATAAATCATTTTCATCAGGAAAGACTTTTGCTTCATGAAATATTTGCCATGATATTTCTGGTATGAAGTGACTACTGCAAAACTGTGTGACCTTGACCTTTGACAATCTACGTCAATTTTTTCAATGATTATTAGGATTCTTGACCCTCATCTATTGCAACCAATTCACCATCTCTACCAAGTTTGAGCTTTGTAAAATAATTTGTTCTGAACACAGGATGGGACAAAATTATTTTGTCAGCGAGACTGAGCACTAATCTTGGTCTTTGGTCAACATAGCACACAAAATCAATTAGCTTCTGCATTAAGTCTGAGTTTTGTGTGATCACCTGATCTGGAGGTTAAATGAATCAAGACAATATAACTTCTATTTTCAGTAACTGTGACCTTGACTTTTGACGAACCATACCAGTATTACTAGCACTTGGCATGTGTCATAAATGAAGTTGTTATTAAATCAAATAGGATTCTTCCGCATAGTTTAAATGTAATTACTGAAAAAAGTGGGGTCCTTTTGAAATTCTATGCTTCAGAAGGATATAAAGGACACTCTGACAGTGTAAACAAAAACCTTGCACATCCAAAATGAACAAAAACTTTCCAGTTTCCTAAGAAAATCAACATACATTTGTATAAAGCTTGGGCTTAAATATTAATGTGCAATAAATTGTTTTGAAATTTAGTATATGGACAGGTAATTTGTTATGTGAAATTCAACTTTTAGTAACACTGACAGTAAAAATACTCTAAATATCATGTATGTGAATATTATGACAACATGGTGTACCACAGAAATTGTACTTTTAACAACATGTCCAGAAATATAACACTTAAAAATATGAATCAAACACTAGGAAAAGACTACAAAAGACTTGGTAATGAATTATCTACTTTCATTTTCATTATCAATGTGGTTTATGATTCATTTTCAGAATATCTTTCAATGTAACATTGAAGGCTTTCAGCTGAAACAGTGATCTTGTGAAATGTACATCAAATATCTTTATATAATATTAGTTAACATTTGCATAATGAAATTAGCAAATATATCCTATTACCTTACTCATAATCTCGAATCTAACAGGGCAAAGGCTTTAAGCCATATAGTAAATGTGATAATTTTGAAAATGTGTTAATATTAAGAGAAAAATATCTGTAACTAACGTTCGGTATGGAACCCAACTCAGTACTGGAAGAAGAAGGACAAAGTGGCATTGAATCACCTGGGACAAGTAGAGTGATTCCTTCTAGGACTTACTAGACATTGTAAAAGTGAATTGTCTGGAATATAAATGTGACAGTGAATCGGACAGTGACTGAACAAGGCTGTCTGCAATCATATGTAGAATAAATAGAAAAAATGACAGTGAATCGTGTGCAGTATTATATATAACAAGACAGAGACCCTGTTTTCTCAAGGTGTGTGTGTTTGGGGGAGGGAGAGGGATAACACCCCCTTCTTTTTGAATTTTTGAAAATCTATATAACACTTTCAATGTTTGTCTCCAGTAAAACTGGAGAAAACACTGTGATCAATCCTCCTTGAGACCGATGACGCTGAATGAATATTGTTTCTGAAAATATTACCTCTTTTAGATTTAAAGCATCTGACTGTTGCATGCTCAATCACATACTGATTTTGACCATACATTATAAAAACGTGAAATAAAACAAACTACCTCAAAAGGTTTGAATGGAAACAATATTTTCTTATACGGTAGACGTACATCAGATCTGTCACAGAACCCCTGTCACAAACTCCTAGTCCTACCTGAAGATGCCGGTTCGCGAATGAGGGTCGATTGATTTTAATTTCTTAACTACTTCGACTGTTCCTTATATCAGTTCAAAATAAACACACATCCCCCTATTCGAACCGCTTCATAAATGATCACATCATTTTCACACCGTTTTGACATTTTGTCACATAAAGCTCAATACACACAGTAGGTCAAGTGACACCGCGAAGGATGACAGTCACAGTGGACAAGCCGGGTATTTCGACACATTGAGGGATCTTTACGAATGAAACCGAACGTAGCTGACCAAAATACATTCAAAACATAACAATGTTTGTCATACTTACATTTGAAAAGTCTCTGTTGAGTTTTAAAGCATCCCACTTTTCATGTTTGTGTGTTTCACGTTGATGCTAAATATCCACTTCCTTCCAATTATTTCACGCATGCCCAGTGTTCCCAAATAAGTGGGAGGATGACGTCATACTTGATTAATCGTACAGCAGTGGGTGCGTTCGATCAGAACGAAACTCCTTTTCTTCTGTTTTTTTTTTTGTTGTGAAAAAGTAACATTCTTTGGCCAATATATATAGAGCATAATATATAATTATAAATATATATAGAGCATATATCAAATAGCACTTAGTAAACAGAAGATGTTTCAAGTTCCTCCGTTATTTACCATAAGCACAAGATATATATATTGATAATAGAAGGAGGTGGTGTAACTAAGACGGTAAAAATTTCTTTTCACTTCATTAGACTAATTTCAATTAATTAACACTTGCAGAATTCAAGTCTCTCGCCAAATATTATATACACGAAGAAGTACAAAAACAACAACAAATGAATCTGTTTTATGTCTAAATAAAAATAAATAAAAATCACTGTAAAATAATTTACCATCGCTACATATGATTGTTATTGATGAAAATTTAATAGAAGAAAAAGATGGCCAACTCGGGTTATGAACTTATTGTATTCAGAAATCTATATACACTGTAAATAAATTTATATAAATAATTTGGACAATAATTAAAAAATTATATGTAGCAGTGCACCCCATGATACCGATTTTTTTATTTTTTTTACAATTTTGCACACAACTGGATAATCAGTCAGTGCTTCTATTAGTTATATGTATTGATACAATTTGTTCATGTTATTAAAATAGCTATTTTTTTTCATCTCTGCGTGAAGGTTACTATTTAACGTCATTCCAATAGACACAATGTTAAGTTTGCCGTAAAAATTGTTTTGGTAAAATCAATGCTTCTGGTTAAAAACTTAAGAAACTGAAAATTATATAAAAATATCAACAACAGAAAAGCTGGATAATTTTTGAATTGATTGCCAACTTTCATCAAAATGGGACGGAAAGGGAATCCAGGAAAATGTATTTAAACGAAGAAAATCAACATAGAACTCAATGGGAAAACAAGGTACCGTGATAGACTTGTGACACGCCACTGTATTTCATTATACTGTGAAAACTTCGCAGTCTCCATGTAATCTTTACTATTCCACAGATAAAATACTAGTTTGGGCAGGAGGTCTGGACGTCACATTCTTTTTAATAATAACAGACAAAATACTAGAACGAGAGAGATTAACTTGAAATTAACATCACATGGAATGTCTTATTAATCATAAGCCAAGATTCATCTTCATAGTTTGATTTTAAATTTTATATTGAATCAGTGTAGCATCATAAAAACACAGAACTCCGTCCCAACACACACACCAAACTCAATATAAAAACACAGAACTCCGCCCCAACACACACACCAAACTCAATATAAAAACA
>JAUMHH010206729.1:0-13006 GCA_032359455.1 Chlamys rubida
GTCATGACAAGGGGATTCCCATAAAAAAGTAGTTCCGGCTAGTAGGTAAATACAACATTCCGTATTGCACATGTGCAGTACAGAATGTTGTATTTCATGGTCTGAAAATTGCTTGTATTACTATTCCGTCTTTTCGTATTGCAGATTTATCTGCTCTTGATAGCAGGTATTGATTGTTACGTCATTTGTTTGTGAGAGTAACGTCATCATTTTTTGAGAAAATGACATAATTTTCTCACACAAACTAATGACGTAACAATCAATACCTGCTAACAAGAGCAGATAACTCTGCAATACAAAAAGACAGAATAACAAGATTCAACAGGTATGTGATCTAGTTCTATATTTACCTGTAGTACATGTCCCTGAGTATAAAGCTGCCTTGATGTCCCGGTCGAGTGCCTCACAGGCGTGGCTCTTTGCATAGTCTGGGAATTTGTGTTTGAAATGTTGGAGACAATCATAGGCCTCTTGCGGCCAGGAGAGTTCATACAGACACCGGGCGAGACGAAAGTGTGCTTTGAGGTGGTTTGGGTCGAGGTTCAGGGCACTGTGGCAGTCTCTTAGGGCTGCATACAGGTCACCATCCCTGTAAAATGAAAAAAAGTATGGTAGTATTAGAGCATTGATCCCTCAGGACAAATCAATTTATTAATGTTACACTTGAAATTGGATTTTAAATACAACAGAAACATTATAATAGGCTGATATGTTAAAGATAGACGAGCTCAGATGTCGTTCACAAATAGGCAGTGATCTGGATTTTCCACCTTGAGGATGATCAAAGATAGGAGTTGAAATGTCAAGTGAGTGATGGTTACTACTGGTGACATTGTAGTAGTCAGCCATCCAAATATTGTACTCTAACAAATAACACCAATAAACATCTACAGTCACAACCTACCATTTCCTCTTCATGAAGGCAGCTGCCCTGTTACCATATAACACTGAGGCGTAGGACACGCGAGCAATGGCTTCGTTGTAGGCAATGATGGCCTTGGAATACTGTTCCTTCTCAAAAAAAGTATTTGCACGTTTCTTCAAAGCCTCAACAACTGTAGGCAGAGGCTTTCCCTCCATTCTGTGTCTGGTAAACAGAGAAAGACTAAACATGTAACCATTAATATAACTAAGGTGACAGAACAAACACTGGAAATGTTTTTTACACAAGGATAAATCTGCTTAACATTAATTGTGGCCTTGACTTTTATTTTCAAATCTCAAAATCCTTAAGGTCAGTCACTCTGTGAAATTACAAGCTTTAAGGTCCTAGGTAGAAATATGCACCACTTAGGGGGAAAGATACCTGCTTAGAGCCTACTTCCCCCCCCCCCCCGCTCAATTGGTCTCTGCATGTGATCTTTACTATTGCTAATCCATCAACCTATGACAGTGTGCATTACAGGTAAAGCTATTCATAAAGGTCAATCTTGTATTTGGCATCATTTTTTGTTAAAGGTACCAAATTTGTTTTACAGTATTATGATTTGAATTGTAGAGACAGATATTGGTATAAAATTACATTTAGAATTTGTTTTACACTAAGTAGTCATTCTGTGAAGTTTGGTGGAATAATAATAATCTCAGTCGGGAAACAATTTTTTGCATAATGGATCGTTCAATTTCATAATTATAGCAGAAAAAAAATCATGGTCTAAACAAACACATGTCTAAAGACAGACAGACAGTGTGATTATATACCCCCGGATAATAATCAGAATTTGGTGTATCATTAGTGTAAGTTGTACTTGTAGTAACCCACCTCTTCCCACTGTGTAGGTCTCGCTGTTTCTCCTCCACCTCCATATCAGCCTTCATCATGGCTGCAGCTGCTGCCCCTGTGGCCGTGTGCAGCCCATTACTCACACCATTGGTTGTTCCATTTTTGTGCAAGCTAAATCCATTGCTATGGGAACAGGCTGCTTCTGAAATTCATATTATCAATGGCCAATGCAATTTTTTGTGTATTAGTTCCGTTACTTTAAAATGATAAGATAATTGTTATTTCACAATATAAATATGTATTCTTTTACGCATTAGTACCACCATTTTTGTATTTACAAATTAGAAACAGCTAAATAAAATACGGAAAGCAATGCATCTGGGTTAATGCTAAGTACAAATTGTGTTTATTACTTGTGCACTAACTTTCTAATTTGATGTCACTTGTGGTATTCATGGACAGTTCAGAAACTTCATTGTTTTCTATAATAGTCAGAAATCACTGAAACCAACCTTTACAATTTTAGCAATAATCATTGTCATCTCCTTATATTTTTAATCTAGTTTTGTTAGTTGATTAATTTAGAATTTTCCTAATTACGCCAAGTTAAAGGCTAGATTCTGAACCCTTAGCTCACCTTTAACAAGTCCATTGGCAGCTAGAACCATTGATATGTCAAACTTTTCTGCTGTCCTGTTGTTATTGATATCAAACAGGTAGATCTGCTCTCCACCTAGATTCACCAGGAGCTCACGCCCATCAGGGCTGAAGGTCACGTATGTGGCAGCCAAAGTTCTGTATCGCTTCTTATAATCTAACTGCTTCTGGGGCAAATGTCCTGTACAAAAATTGAACGTGGGGATAAGCAAGAAGGTCAATCTGTAAAAGAATTCCAAATTGTGTTTGCCCCATTAATTTTAATGGGTTTCAGCCTTCTACTTATAAGGGTGGCCGGGTGGCCATGACTCTTTTTCCACAATAATGTATCTCCTACATCCAGAAAAACTAAACTTAATGTTGAATTTCATGGGTCAGGGCAAATACTCAAGACAAATTTAGTCCATCTCCCTCCAGCCAATCTTTTGAAAAAGTTGATGATGCTGCACCAATGCATAAGCTCACGTGATACTTGGGCCATGTGAGTTAGTCAGACAATGTCTGCGAGACAAGAATAATACTGAAATGTTTCAATAGTCCATGTCTTAGATATTTTTCTGTTCATAGCATCAGAGACCTTGACCTTGGGCTTAGAGACATGAAATAAATTTATGTAGAAATTAAGACATCTAAATGCATCATTTTCAAACATGACAAACCAAATGTTTTTACGTACCTGCTATATAATACTTGACACAGCCCTGAGGCAGGGTAAAATCTTCTGGTGGGTTGTTTGCAGTAATGTCCGACATCTCCCATGGTAATCTGAAAAAGTCCAAACGACTTTACTTGAGGATACTGATATTTCCTATCATATACTGAATATTTCTTTATGTGATGGTTTTTATTACCAGTCTTTGATGATAGACAAGCAAATATGATGACAGGATTTAATCCAAAAATTTAAGTTAGTGTTGGTCATACAATAATTTGATTTTATCAGAAATATATAAGTACCATACCTGATAATTTGCAAGATCATTAAATATATATATGCACATTATCAGTGGTGTTTTTTTATGTTACAGCAATAAATACTATGCATGTAACTGTATATATAATAACACAGATTATTCAAGTGAGTTTCACATTGAATACTTCTGATGTATGACATCAGTAAAACTTCAATCACTACAAATGTATTACCTGGTTTGTCCTTGTTCCTTATATTGTCCTAGTAAATTAATGTTCTTTAATGATTTAGTATAAAAAAATATAAATAAGACCTATACATTTGTCTGACTTTTTTGTAAAGATGATTGTCTTTAATTCTAAACCTACTACCCGACAGCTTTTTTTATTTCAGTATATATCAAAATTAACATTTCGATAGTTATTTCACTGATGTAAATGTTGAGCAATTTAAATTTTTAGAAATTTCAATAGAGAACCAGAAAATCACCAAAATAAATCACCTGCTTTATGGTACATGGACAAAATACATCCTGCAAATACTGCACCTGTAATGCTTCCGGAGGAAAATTGTAGCAGATAGGAGATATTATTTATAAATTTTCTACATTCATATCAGTGCAGACAAAGACAATACTGTTATAAAATACAGTAATAGAAAAACATTATACCTGGTACTTGATTCGGCTGGCAGCTTCATGCTCTTACAGCTAAGCATTCTACGGTCATACAGGCGGACGTAGGGGTCGTTGGCTCCAACGGCCAGAAGGTCAGGCCGCAGAGGGTTCACTGTGATACACTTGGCCTCCGCACTCCCACCCATGTGAGCATTGAGGTTAATAAGTACATTCTGAGGATTGCCGTTACCACTGCTTTTCTCTGGTGTCCTCAAGTCATGTTGCCTGTAACATGTCCATTCAATTAAAAGTTAGATATCCAGTAATTTCTGTACCATATGTATCAAGTTTACCATGTACCAATGAATATACATTTATTGTGACTTTGTAAATTATACACAATAGTATGAGCACCATTTCATGCTACAAGGTCGAAAAGTTAAAACTCATATAAATATGTAGCCTGGCGAAGGAAATCTTTTATTGCAGATTGATATAGCCGTGATTTTGTGGATACAATCATGGAGGTGTATATAAGACTTACATAATGGTTCCGTCTTCTGCAGCACTCCAAAACATAAACGGGATGTTTGGTGCCACAGCGAGACGTTTTACCCGCCCTGCATGGGAAGAAAACACCTGGGTCGTTTCTTGTGTGTTTATGTCATGTACACGAATCTTACAGTCTGCTGCCCCGGTCACTATCACAGAGTCATGAGAACTTGGCAGGAACTGAAATTATACAGGCAACTTAAACATTACAACATCTGAACAACATAAACACTGTCTTGCAAAAGTGTTCAGTCAATTAGAACAGCAGGAAAACTCCTGATCTGGACACACAATCTTTAGAACAGATTACCATAAACAGCGATTGTACTAATTAATTGTGTTCTAGATCTGGAAAAGTTTCACAAAGAAGAGGATGTTCACCTGTCTTACAAAAAAAATACTTGCAGTATGAATATGTTTGAATGCAGTCATGTGTCTTGTTTTAAGCCATCTACAATTTGTTTGTTTAACAACATGTTCTCTTCAGATGTAACAGAAACAATTTGTTATTAATGAATGTCATTTTTATTCGGAAACTTATTCATCTGTCAGGTTAAGTGTTAGGAAAAGTGAAGTTCAACTGTATCTGGAATAACAAAACTCTTCTACAAATTAATTTTGGTTCCTCATGGTCATTTATCTTTTCTTAGGACTAGGCTCCCTGATTAGAATTAAGTACATATAGTAGCGTAAATATGACATACACTACCTTTACAGAGAAGATGTTTCCCTGGTGCCCTGTGCGAATGGTGGATAGCGGTTTGTGGAGGAATGGATCCCAGATGATCACCTGTACATCATCAGACCCACTCGCCAGTAATCTGTAGTCACCAACACATAGCTCATAACACACAAACATTAAACACAAGCAAAACAAATGATATCAGAAGAATGCAATAGACTTAACAGCATACCGTGTAATATACATATGGAATGTTGTTACTTTGGTATTTGATGATACAGTGAGTAAAACTTACTAGCCCTGGACAAATCAGTTTCACAAAATTATCTGAAGAAATTAATTCTTGAGATCATGATTGATCTAATAAGAGTCCTCACTTATCTTTCTGGTTATTGATGTCCAGAACTTATAATACAAGGGATTGTCAAGGGTGTTGACCATATGTTTTTTTAACTTTTTAAAAGAATACTTTGTGAACGACAGGAAAGTTTTTACCAGTTTATTGCACTCATGCATGCTCAATCTTTTCAATGGAAAGTAAGTACACTCAGAGATGGCATCCCAAAGTGGTCTAGGCTTCATATGACCTCTACGTAAACAAGACTGAGGTAGGGGTCTAAGCATCATGACAATGAATACAAACAAGAGATCCCAGAGGGATCTTGGCGCCCACCATAGTACCATCTTCATTAGTTGAATTTAGTTCTATGTCAGTTTTATCTTTTCTCTTCTTTTCTCTTATCTGTTCAATCAGTTTGCCTATCTGCCATCTTAATCAATCTTTTGATCAACCACAAAAGTTAACATGCACAACTCAGAACCACTGAGTGATGGGGAACCTGCATAACAAATTTGAGAAAAATTCCTCCAGTGAATTCTGAAAAATAGCAATAACAAACTTCAACAAGTTGGCTGGCCGATATATGATTTAATATGCATAACTAATTATAAGAACAAGAGGAACCATAATGTGAAATTTGAGAAAGATACCTCAAGACTTTTTGAGCAATAGGGCTAAAAAACTTTTTCTCCCAAATTCAATACGACCATCTGCCAGCCATCTTGGTTTTCCAATCATCCTGAGAAATAACGCTACCAAACTTTCATTCTCAAATTCAAGATGGCCGTCTGTCGGCCATTTTGGTTTTGTGATCAGTTCCAAAAAACGATATGCATAACTAGGGATCATTGCGAACATTTATGTGAAATTTGAGTAAGATCCTTTTAATAAGTTTTGGGAAATAGCACTAACAAACTTTAACCCTCAAATTTAAGATGGCTGCCTATCAGCCATCTTGGTTTTGTGATCAGTCTCAACAATGCATAACAAGGGATCAAGGGGAACCTTCATGTAAAATTTGAGAAAGATCCCTCCAATACTTTATGAGAAATAGTGCTATCAAACTTTCATTCTCAAATTCAAGATGGCTGGCTGTTGGCCATCTTGGTTTTGTGATCAGTCCCAAAATACAATATGCATAACTAGGGATCATGAAGAAGCTTCATGTAAGATTTAAGAAAGATCCCTATAGTACATTCTGAGAAACAGCGCTAACAAACTTTAACTTTCAAATTTAAGAGTGCTGCCTGTCGGCCATTTTGGTTTTGCGATCAATCCCAAAATACGATATACATAACTAGGGATCATGGGGAACCTTCATATGAAATTTGAGAAAGATCCTTTCAGTTCTTTCTGAGAAATAGCGCTAACAAGAATTGTTTAAGGACGGACCACGGACACAGGGTAATTTGAAAAGCCCACCACCTGATGATGAAGGTGGGCTAAAAATATCACACAAAAAACCCATTGAAAGAAGGCAGAGAATCGTAACCAAGCCATGGGTTACTATAATAATTTTAAAGTAGTAACTGTGACCTTTACTATTGATCTTAGAACATCAAATGTAATCCAATTAATTTGTGTACCATAATTGCTATAATTGTGTAAATGTTTAGTTCTGCATAACCAATTCATTACAGAAGCTTTATTAATGTTGAGAAATAATATCACCTTACAGCAAGTTACCTTGACCTTGATCTTAATTAAGCTATAGAGATGTCTTTTAAGGTAAAGGTGGTACAACTGCATCAGTTATAATCGCAAAGAGGAAATTCCACTCAGAGGTTTTTTACATTGATTAAAAAAGTGACACAAAAGGAGTTTTTTGTGGTTTAGAGTAACTTCCCCTGAATTTTTTTATGGGCTTTGCTTTTTTTGATGCTTTGCAGTTGTAATTCCTAGATGCCAACATTGATAAAAAACATAGACTTCATAATTTAATTTTCCTGAGCTCGTTCCCTGCTGTTTTATATTTTCTTTTATATTTCTATTTTAAAACGTTCAAAGTTTGAACAACTCTTAAATTCTGTAAAATGCATGGCAATATGTGGTATTTCTTCTTTTAAAAACATTCCACAATAGTGACAATGGTTATATCATAGATTAACTTGAAAAAGGTACTTACAGGTTTTTGTTCCCATTCTTGATTTCCCAAACGACCAACTTGATAAAACCCAGAAGTGTTTATTGCCTCGGTTTGTGCAAGGGAGGTAACTTCAACAGAACCATGAGCTTTTTTCACAGTCTTGAGCCACTCAATTTTTCGGTTGGTATCATGCTGAAACAGACGACAACTTATTTTGTTGATTTCATGTCAAATAAGATGATGATTAAATAAAATTTAAGCAAAATAACCTAATGTTTAGTGACAATACATCCTATATCATTTTAACAAGACTTAATACAGGGTGGAACAATACATGCCCATCGCCTACCAAACTGACATACTTAAAATCCTTCTATTGCATTAATGTATCTAAATGTATGAACATATGGAAATGTAACAAGAAGAAACTAGAACTGTAAGCCAAAGGCTAAGAAAGATAAAGCATTGCAAAGCAATCCATAGTCTCACACCAGTAACAATTTCTTTTTTCACTGAGCTGTACACTTATTTCAGTATATAGGTAGCTGACATACTTTCTGTACTACCTCCCAATGGCAAAACATACTTGCAAACCAAATCTTGTTAGCCCAGTTGAGCCAGTTTTGCTAATATCGTCCTAGTAGGGAAGAGTTGTCAGAACAAAGATTTTAACAAAGGGCCATAACTCCTTACAAAAGGGTCGAAATGAACAAAATACTACCCTGATGCACAACATGAGGAGGTAATTACTATATCTGTTAACTTTCATTGAAATCGGACCAGTAGTTTAGGATACAGACAAAGGTTTTTTTTCAAAAAAGGACCATAACTCCTTTTTAAAGGGTCGGAATGAAAGAGTACTACTTGGATGCACAACATCAGGGGGCAGTATTATCTGTAAACTTTGAAATTGGCCGAGTCGATAAGGAGAAGTTGTCAGGACAAGGATTTTTCAACAAAGGGCCATAATTCCATAAAAAAAGGGTTGGAAAAAAAATACCTGGATGCACAATATCAGGGGTTAGTTATCATGTCTGAAAACTTTCGTTGAAATTGGCCCCATCGTTTTGGAGGAGTTGTCTGGACAAATATTTTTCAACAAAGGGCCATTACTCCATAAAAAGGGTCAGATTGAACAAATAATACCTGGTTGCACAACATCAGGTGGTAGTTATCATTTCTGAAAACTTTCATCGAAATTGGACCAGTAGTTTTGGAGAAGTTGTCAGGGCAAGCATTTTTCAACAAAGGGCAATTATTCTGTTAAAAAGGGTGAGAAAGCAAAACAATAATACCTGGATGCACAATATCAGATGGTAATTATCATATCTGAAAAATTTCGTTGGAATTAGCCCAGTAGTTTTGGAGGAGTTGTCCGGACAAAGAATTTTCAACAAAAGGCGATGATTTTGTAAAAAAAAGGCTCAAAATGAAAAAATAATGCCTGGATGCACAACTTAAGGTGGTAGTTGCCATATCTGAAAACTTTCATTGAAATTGGCCCTGTATTTTTTGGAGGAGTTGTCCAGACAAGGATTTGTTCAACAAAGGGCTATAACTTTGTAAAAAAGGGTCAGAATGAAAAAGTACAACTTGGATGCACAACATCAGGGGGCAGTAAACCATATTGGTAAACTTTGAAATTGGCCGAGTAGATAAGGGGAAGTTGTCAGGGCAAGCAGTTTTCAACAAAGGGCAATTACTCTGTTAAAAAGGGTGAGAAAGAAAAAATAATACCTGGATGCACAATATCAGGTGGTAGTTATCATATCTGAAGTTTTGGAGGAGTTGTCCGGACAAACTTTTTCTAGGAACAGACAGACAGACCTGACGGGAGGGACGGACAGACATTCTGATTCCAGTATACCCTCCCTTACTTCATTGCGGGGGGTATAATTACACTTGTACTGTAACACTATGTAATGTTGATAAGAGAACAGCTGTGGGCAGCATATCCCCCCGAAAAAATACACATGCAGGTTTTTCTATTGACCAATCATGGATTTGTGTTCAAAAATGGCAGAAAAAATGAGCACAAATCTGTGCAAGCTGTTTTACAATCACAAATCTGTGCAATCTGTTTTACAATCATTCTATGTGGACGTGCTACTCATTCTCTGCATATGAAATGCAGATTTTGAACTTTGTATGATGTTTTGCTTTTAAGTCAGGTGACTTCTGTATAAACAAAATTCCATCTATTTTACCAATTGTGACCATGACTTTTGGTGGACTGTGGCAAAAATCAATAAGATTCTTTGCATCTGCAAGGGCTAGGGTTATCCACACAATTTTGGATGATATTAAGTTTTCAAATGATCTTTCAGAAAAGTGATATTCTATTTTCAGCGTCATGGCCTTCATCTCTGTCATATCGGTCTTAAATTAAAAGCCTTATTTGCAATCACTAGGGCAGCCCATGCACCAAGTTTTAAATCTGAATAGACATTTATGCTATCAAATTATTATCTGAACAAGCGTGACAAAGCAATATTCCATTTTTAGTAACAGTTGGTGATCTCTGGCAGCTACCATGCCCAAAATCAATCGGATTCTTTGCATCCACTAGGGCAACCTACACAACAAGTTTCAATTGTGTATGGTCATCCATTCTTCAGTTATGATCATAACAAAAGCAACAAAGCAGAATTCTATTTTCAAAAACAGTGACCTTAACCTTTCCTAGACTGCCATGCCCAAAACGAATAGGAATTTTTGCATTTTTTGCAATTTTGCTTGGGAAATACACTAACTTTTGGTTTTGTAGGCCATTTGTTCTTAAGTTATCATCCAGATAAGGGTTACCAAGCAAAATCAAAATGAAAAAAAAGTTGGTAGATAGACGACAAGGAAATGCTAAGTGATTCATCTACTTTTAGTAACAGTGACTTTGACCTTAAACTTGACACTAGAATTCTGCAATTCAAACTCATTCAAGTGCAGGTGGTACAGCAATGACAAGGAAATATTAAGTGATTTGTATATTTTTTGTAACAGCAACCTTGACCTTGAGTCTCAAATTCTACAATTCAAACTCATTCAAGCTATTTAGGTACTGAACCCCTATACAAAGTTCCATTGGAATAGGATTGAAAATGAAGCTGGTAGATCAATGACAAGGAAAAGTTAATAGACAGACGAATTCCCAAGGATATTCCATAATGGGGTTGTAAAAAAGGAGTCTACTTGCCTGATTGGTTTTATAACATTTCTAACTTACATTTAAGTTAAACATTCTATTTACACAAACTTTAATTTCATGCTAAGTCTTAACAAGAGCACCGCAAATGGATGCATAATAAGCTCGTCAGACCCTATCAAATGATTTTTTGTTTGTTAAATTAAATCCATACTGTCCTTGTTTGACCCCACATGAACATCCATGCCAAACATTAGGACAATTACATATGATCTGACTGAACTGTAGACCACTGAAGAAACTTGCACATAAACTTTAACCGGATGGACGGACGGACGCAAATGCCATACCATACGTACCAGACGGGCGTATCAAAAGTTTGGTTGTAATGAACAATGGGCCTGCATCGCTCACCTGGTATTAATCTCACACTTGTAATCTTAAAAGTGGACTAAAATACAGCTACAGGCAGAATATCAGTGTTTGATTCATAAGAACCTATCAAAAGATTTAAAGATATGATGCCTGTGACCTTGAATGTCGAACAAGGACATTAGGTTGAAAGTGGGTCAAGGTCATTCATTTAAACAAACTTGATAGTCCTTCATCCCAGCATGTTAAAAGCCCAATTTCAGTACCCTGGGCCTCTCGGTTATTGAGAAGAAGTGGTTTGAAGATTTTACGACATTTGACCCCTGTGACCTTGAAAGTGGGTTGAGGTCATTCATATGAACAAACTTAGTAGTCCTTCATCCCAGCATGCTACAGGCTCAATTTCAGTACCCTGGGCCTTTTGGTTATTGAGAAGAAGACGTTTGAAGATTTTAACATATTTGACCACTGTGACCTTGAAAGTGGGTCAAGGCCATTCATTTGGACAAACTTGGCAGTCCTTCATCCTAGCATGTTACAGGCCTAATATCAGTACCCTTGGCCTTTTAACTATTGAGAAGAAGTCGTTTAAAGATTTTAATATATTTGACCCCTGTCACCTTGAAAGTGGGTCAAGGTCATTCATTTGAACAGACTTGGTAGCCCTTCATCCCAGCATGCTACAGGCCCTATATCAGTACCGTTGGCCTTTTGGTTATTGAGAAGAAGTTGTTTGAAGATTTTTCGACATTTGACCCCTGTGACCTTGAAAGTGGGTCAAGGTCATTCATTTGAACAAACGTGGTAGCCCTTTATCCCAGCATGCTACAGGCCCAATATCAGTACCCTGGGGTTTTTGGTTATTGAGAAGAAGTTGTTTGAAGATTTTAAGACATTTGACTCCTGTGACCTTGAAAGTTGGTCAAGGTCATTCATTTGAACAAACTTGGTAGCCCTTCATCCTAGCATGCTACTGGCCAAATATCATCACCCTAGGCTTTTTGGTTATTGAGAAGAAGTTGTTTAAAATAAAATATTGACGCCGGACGACGGACGACGCACCACGCATAATCAGTCAATATCTAAATTTCAATGAATCAGAAGCATCTTGCAATTGTCAACTAGAACTGTCGCCTATGGGCTAACTAATACCCCCTGCATTCCGGCAGTGATGGTTGGGGCTAAATAAACAAGTGAACAAATATATAGAAAGATCAAGGGTCATGAAAAAGTCTAACCTCAGATGTCGTATCGACAGACCAATAAAAAGGACAAACACTGCTACAGTGACCTTTGACCCGATGACCTCAGAATTTTGTCAAAAATGTAGCCTGCAAAATTGGCTACAATACTCTAATGTATATGTATACAAAATACCTACCATTTCTGCAATAATTAGCCTTTTCAGTAACATAATGTATCCGTGACCTTTGACCGCCGACATTGGAAGTTTGTCACAATGTAGCCTGCATAATTGGCTAAGATACTCTGATGTATATGTGTATACAACATTTCTACCATTTCCGAGATAATTAGCCATTTCAGTAATGAAATTCCTTTGTTATCATTGACCTTTGACCTCACGATCTCGGGAGTTTGTCAGTAAAGTAGATTGCATAAAGCTTGGTTTGGTTTGGTTTAATTTTGGCCAACGTCCTATTAACAGCTTAGGTCATTTAAGGACGTTCCTCCATGTGTGTAGTGTATGCATGCTTGCCCGTGTGTATGCAGCAGACAGGGTATGTTGGTGTGCTTGCCTCCTTGTGATTGCACGGATCTGATGCCGACTTTATATTGCTATCTCACTGAAATACCATGCCGGATGCACCCAGCACAGCATTCCGCCCGATCACATTATACTGACAACGGGTGAACCAGTTGTTACCATTCCCCTAAATGCTGAACGTTAAGCAGGGAATAACAACT
>JAUMHH010206740.1:0-13006 GCA_032359455.1 Chlamys rubida
TGACAGTCATGTGATGTACTAAATCTATTAAAATACGACCCTTTCCATCGGGAACAGTTCTCTTATAGTGTTGTCTGGAGAGGTATAGTGCCTCCCCAGACAACACTATAAGAGAACAGTGTCCTCGGGAACGGGCCATAATAGATTGTTGTCGCCGTTTCCAGCTAACATCGCCCGTAAGGAAACGCTAGATGGACAGCGCTCCAGGTTACTACTGCCTGGTCAGATGTTCTCGGTAATCTCCGAAGATGTACACTGTTGTATACCGGAAACAGCAGTTATTTGGATGGTGGCCAAACGGTAGATATATACAGAGGCGGTAAATATGACTTTCTATTTTTTTAGTTAATCGACAAGAGATAGCCGCTGCGTCAAGTAAAATTGGCAATTGGTCCGAGGACTACACCGAGTGCAACATACAACTCCTCTAATGGTAAATGATTCTCGATCATCTTGCAACAACAACATCTTCATATCCTATCATCACATGGTACCGCCAAAAAAGGCGATACAACTCACACATCCTAAAGCAGTCTCTCTAAAACGCTATACATCAGGACACCGTGCAAAGGAACACGCGGAGCGTGACGCGCAACCATGCACGGCTGAGCTGTTTATACTATCATTGATCATTGGAATATGCCTATTAACATTGTGATAGGGATTATTTGTGACATGTGACATTGTGTGTTTAAGTGAATATTGGATATCTGACGAAGATGAAATTGACTTGAACGGGTTTAGTAAATTTGTCTTTTCGAGGAAAAATGGTACGGAGCGATGTTGCTATTTTCCATAAAATTGCTTCAAAACATATTTGTGGTTTAAAAAATGATGAAAAAATGATATGGTTAAGACTTGAAGAAAATATACGGGATAACTATGTTGTGTTAGGTTACTTTCCTCCCGAAACAAATGTTCTCTACGTAAATAACACAGAAGAAATAGACCAATTGAAGCACAATGCTATCATAGATAAGAGGTTGAATAATAATAAAATGTACAAAGCGGGAGAGTTCAATGCTAGAACTGGTACCACACCCGATATGATGATTAATGATGATTTGGGTAAAGATATTAATCTTTAACTTGATGTTTTTCATTTGACTGTCAATTTGATAGTGAATATGATATTGATGAGCGTTAAATTAGTGACAAATCTGTAAACTCCTTTGGTAGAAGAAATTTAGTACTGTGTAAATATCAATTTTTTAAAATATAAAATTTGAAATCACCCTGGTGACCCGTATGGAACTGTTTCCCCCCAATTCTATCAGTACCAGCCTTAGCAACTATCAGTTAACTGAAGGAGAGAAAACAAGGATAATGTAACAGAATCAAGTCGTACTTTTTGGAGAAGCCCACTCTTTAGACATAATAGAGACAGACACAACTAACTAAACATTAAAAATTTAAGGAATGACCAACATTTTGTTTTGGTATATACGGTATATACCGAAAAACAATTGTGCACTTGTTTGCATAAACCGCTTCGCGAGCCGTTAGACGAGGACACTATACCTCTCCAGACAACACTATAAGAGAACTGTTCCCGAGGGAAAGGGTCATAATATAATAGATTTAGTACATCACATGACTGTCATTTGACAATAAAAAGACAAACATGAGGCACTTCATTGATAACATATTTAATAATTAACAACAAATGACAATAAGATAATTTTTTGAGTAGATCTCTTGTTTTTGTTGCGTTTTCAATTCACTGGATTGAATCACCGCTAGGTCACATACGGCTTCGTCTTTAAGCATTGCTGAGCCTCTGCGAAGCAATCGGCATTCATGGTCCCGAAATTCGAAACCATTTTGGCAGACAACAATGAAGTGAAAGTAGAATATGTTGGACAAGGGGTGCAACTCTTAGCGTCACGCTACTTTTCCTGCAGTCACAGCGGTCCAAAAAAAGGTATAGCGCCCGTCTCCAGGTATAGTTCCCGTTGGCAAGGGTGGATGCTAACTATACCAAATATAACAAGGGTAGTTATCCAATAGCTATCCTAGAAATTATCATGTGATGTACTAAAGTGATCTATTGGTATGTTGTTGGTATAGTATAAGGGAAATGGAGCGGTGGATGTATGTCACTACCGACGACATACAGCTAATCGCGGCAGACGTTACGTTTAAGTACATCAGTAACACGCATGTATTTGTTCGGTAAACGTATGAAAATATCGTAACATTCAAATACAGAAGATGCCTTTCTGTATATGAAAATTCGATTCAAAAGAAACATATTTTCGGACATCGACTATAACACATTGGGACACAATATAGTACTGACGTTATTATCAATTTAGCGGCAACGTAAGCAATGTCGGTGATGCTGGCTTAATAGAAAGCGAC
This sequence comes from Chlamys rubida, assembly GCA_032359455.1. Lineage (NCBI taxonomy): Eukaryota > Metazoa > Mollusca > Bivalvia > Pectinida > Pectinidae > Chlamys > Chlamys rubida. The sequence goes on from JAUMHH010206740.1 coordinate 2,365, forward strand.
CTACGAGTTGGAGTAAAAATCGACAGTGTAGCCTCAAATATGTAAAACCAACGTGCTATTCATTTAGATATATTTCAGTGGTGCTAAATCTGCAGAATAAACTGTCTAACGAGAAGGGCGTAGTCTTTTAACACAGCAACACTAAGCTCATATCCGTAACACACGCGAAATATAAAGTACAGAAACGGAGACACGTTACTACTCGATCAGTCTCCCAGTATCACTTGTTCAAATAACATTCTATTATTACTTAATTGCGAAGGTTTTCCAATAAGCGGATGGCAATCTATCTGCGTCAAATCTTTTACATAATACCATCAAAGTAATGCTCTTAGCCATGTCTTCGGTAGGTCTCCTCCTTATCCTCCTCAGACACAGTGATTAGGAAGAAAACTTTCCACTTTTCTAAATAAAGAACCCTTATAGAAAAAGATACTTATGGAATCTGAACTGAACCATTTCCCTCTTTTCCCTTTAGTTGATTGACATTGCATATTAGCATTAATTGTATTAAATGTATTATTGGCTTCTGTTGAATACGTATCGGTCTCACTGAGGGATGTGATAATGTGTGAGCGGTTTTAAAATGTGAAAACCACTGAGACCACAGTGTCAAGATATTTAAACGTTTACTAACCGCCATCTAATTTAAATCATTTAATCACTTATAACGCCGACATTCTGTAGATAATGATAGCCACTATGCTGTAAATGTGTCTCATTGCTGTCTGTTTCCAATGTAAGTAAAATGTATGATAAATCAAGTTTCAATGAAAATTACAAACACGTTAAGTTAAATTGGAATGTAAACTTTGTTTATTTGTATAAGGTGGGTACTTGTTTCACAGAGGGGGCGGAGAATTTCCAAAATGCTAAAAGCCGTAGAGTTATGGTATATGTTACAATGCATACCCTAATTGTCTAGGTAGGATGTATGCAACCACATAAACTTCATTTCAAACGGTTGATGACATGTCAACCACGGGCCAAAACGAAAGTGTAATAGTTTAGCTAGATATAAGTGAAACCACTGAACTTCGTTTCAAACGGTTAATTCATATGTAAAACACAAGTTAGATAAGCAAAGGAGTCACCTGTGACCTCTCTGTCACGTAATAAGACATCACCACATCAATGTTTACATTCAGTGACATTCTGAAGCAATAAAGCGACGCCGTAGTACAACTAATAAAAATAAAACTATAACTTGAAAACCAGGGTTTGGATGACATACCAATACATGGTTTACTTTAGTGAATTTGACAATTGTATCAAGTATCACTAAAGTAGTCAATGAATGCGCTTAAAGAAGAGAGATAAAGTGTAATTCACAACGTTCACTCGAAACATCACCCAAACAAGTAGCAAAAAAGAGAAAGAAAACTTCGTTCGAGTTTGAACACTGTCACTTCTTCGAAATTAACACTGTCACTTCATTTTCCTGAAAATGGCAGTCTAGCAATGGCTGAAGTGTGGCTAGCCTGTGTGGCATTATTGCACAAACATGTCACAATATTGTCACCAATCAAGCAGCACATGTACACTGCACACACAACCAATATAATGGCAGTAGGCACTCGTAGTAGGAGGGAGTAAGCAATAGAAAAAAGGCACCCTAATGCACTACCTAACTACTGGGGACATTGCACAAAATGCACATTCAAGAAGTCCACGTCCCATGCTGTGCTGTTGAGAATAGACTGGCCTAAAACTAGAGACACTTTACCTTTTTGAGTCAGAGAAGGGTCAAAGTAGTTATTGTAGGCCTCACTACGCCACTTCCCTTGTGATTGGATGTGGTCTGAGGTAAAGCCACAATTAAATGGAAATGGGACCACTCCGGTGGAAGCTGTAACCCGAATACATAGCTATGAGTACCCCTGAGAGTTGCGTGCATTGTCGCAAACGCCCCAGAAAAATTTCGTAGGTAGACAATTTGAAACATATCTGAAGATATAAACATAAACACAAGGAAGAATTAACGGAAACGGTATCCTTAAGGATCAATACGACACATACTGCCCAAAGATCTCTGAGGAATCCTTGACAGCTTTGAGGCCGTGATCTCTATACAAATGAAGACAAATCAGGATAACGTCAACTCAAATGTTGTACATACTGGTGTGGTAGAAACTACCCGATCCGGTCCATTCCGGAACTTGTCGGTACGTACATTGTCCTGTCTTGCTTTGCGTACGACCTCTTCCCTACTTCCGGCTGGTAATAAAACCTAACGTCGAGATAAAGTCCGTCTTAAAGTCACATTTCTGAGTCCTTGGTACACTCAGGGCTCTCGATGGTTGTCACATCGACCATATTGGCGACGAGGATTAAAATTTGTAACCACTTATCCACTATTTCTTCGAAATCTTGGGCATTCTTTATGATTTAATTTTAAAAACTGCGTTGTAAAAAGTAGTTCCGTCATCAGTTGTTTTCCTTTTAGGTATATACGATATATACCAAAAAAAATATTATGGGGGAGATAGGCAAAATTAAATTATGTATAGATATACCCCGTTATGTCAGAATCGGGGGTAATATACATGTTACTCAGCTGGTGTTCCCTTCATCTCTGTTCATGTTTCGAGTTTTCCTCACTTTTCTGTAGTTTTTTTATTATTCCTTTGTTTTCTTTTGTATGACCCAATACTTACATAACTGGGGTGGGGTAGATCTACACCCTACCTCTAACCTATTCCGTACAGTGTGTATACGCTCTCGATCGATAGGCGAAGCGTCTCGGGTCGAGTACCATAACAAAATACACAATTTTGTCACATCGGGTGTACCCACAAATCGCTCACTCAGCCATAGCTTAACAAAGAACCAGTTGTTCCTGAAACGTTGCGACACGTTTGATGTTAAAGTAAAACTTTGATATCACATATTACCAAACTGATGAATCTTATTGAACATACATACTGAGTAAAACAACATGCAGGACCTCTAACTGCAATTTTCTTGCTATTCTTACAAAAACAAAATGCATACGTTGTATAGTGACAACAAATCATTTTATCAATGTTTCCATTCACGATCACCTTCCGTCCCAGTAGTTTTAGCAGTGTTAACTTCACCTTCATATGTGCCAGCCTCTAAAATCTCAACAACTTGAACCGTCTAGTGTTTACGCAGTCTTGTCAGCTTACTTCCGTTGTGCAAGAAAGCTACACAATGGTAAGCAAGGAAATATAATGAAGATATCAGGGAATGTAAATGTCATGCATACAATGTATCAATATATTGCAGGAAATGCTATTACCTGGATTTAAGTACCAATAATGTTTGCGGGACCAGTCAAGTAAAATTTGAACCCGACAACTTGATTCTGCAGTTCTAAGCACTCAAGTAATATTCCCAGAGATCTCGGTGGCCCTTGGCCTCTTGTTCATAATTTAAACAGAGGTAGTATAGAAATAAACAACGAGAAATATGGAATATTATATATTATATATTGGTAAAACAGTATCGGGTCCTGAAATAGAAAATAGTTATAACATCGATACGTGACGATATGTAAATAAACATACGGTCAGGAAAGTCAAATTACCATGTAACACTGGATCCTTACAAACGTCTGTTTGTAGGGTACGTATTACTTAACGTTGGTATATGGGGCAAGGAAGTAATTCTTACTGTGTGGACAATATGTTGTAGCCAAATTGTCGGAGCAATTCGTCACTAACTCGAGACACGAAAAACAGAGAACACTTAAACTACATAAAAACAAATAGAAACATAATATGATATAAGTAATATTTAACAAATCACATACTTCCCTGTCACATGGACTTAAATTTAATCCTCAAGTATAACATATAATAATACAGTAAATGATGTCGACAGTGTTGAATAAATGAAATCGATTTGTCGGAGCAGCCCGTACGTCTCCCAAGACATCCAAGAGACAGACAAGGTCTAACTTAAATCTTAAATTACATAATGACATAACAGCGGATTCGTTATTCGAAATTCTGACTTACTGCTTCAGTATTAAGAGTCTCCTTAAAAGTTATACAATGTATCTAACCATCAACAGTTGAATTATTTCGAGTTACTCATTTCAATAAGTTAACTTGACAGATTCTGAGTTTGCCGTGTCAATTATCTACTAATCTTTTACTCTTTGGTGATGGATCTCTAACCCATCAGGAAAACACTACAATTTTTCTAGCCGTCCAAAATTATATACTCAATACTAAAAGATTTCAAATAAAAGAATAGCCATTTTACAATTTCATCTTGACATATATATTATTATGTATGTTGTGTTGCATTCGTTTTACTAGTATTGTAACGTGCGGGCGGTCACCTATCCAGAATGGTCAGTAGTCGCACGTTACAGTATGTTTTAAAATGTATTTGGATTTATATGCTTTTTCAGTGATTTTGCCATTGCATTAATATATACCATATTGTGTAACTAACTGGCAATGATTATGATAGATTAATAAAGTTATTTGTTACCTTGAAAGAGCTAGACGTGCCAGGGACGAGGCGGAAACGTGTTTTGGACTTATATTTGACAAATGTGATGGCTAGTATGTGTACTGCAACGTTTTTAATAACCATGGCGGTGTTTTGTGACATACTCAATTTGTCAATAGTTATTTAGTGGTACTTTATGATATGTAATATGTATATACAATTTTTAACAGTCATCGAATGTCCATTTACACCATTTACAGTATTTTACAGAATCGTGTTCCATATACTCATTGCAATATAGCAATATGATATTACCATTGATTTGTTATTCATTCCTGGTTTCCATTGCATACCAATCCATTACCCCCTCCCCTATTCACGTATTCGTTCTGTTGTACATATTACAGTAACTTCATTCCTGTAGCTAGTGTCTAAAATATTGATCATTAAGCAGGTAACAAATTTACATAAGTGTCACGACACTTGTTTTTGTTTCCTTTTCTATTCTGTAAAATGTACAATTTGTATTTCGATGTATTGTCAAACGAAATTTGAATAAAACAAACTTTAAACCAATAAGTTAACTTCTGCCAGTAGCGGATTATTTTTATACAAAATTCTGACATATTAATTATCATCTCCCTGAACAAAATAATCTCTAACTATCAACGTCCATGACTTAACTTCTGACATCAGTGGAATAACCCGCTGCTACTATGTAGCTTTGGTTTTGGTAGTGTAGTTGTGACATTTGAAGTGGAGTTTTTCCGTGTGCCATGTGTGCTTGTGTGTTGTATATGACGAGGTGGGAGATAAATAACACATTCACGCCAATAGGTAGTGGTTAATTAGCCATTTCCTGTCACGTTTGACATCCCTACGTTTGTCGTAATTCTGATCAGTTAATCGGTTTTAATAAACGGTCCATGTGTGCAATCATGACTTAGGTGTGATTTCCGGTTTAATACTAATTCATGCAACTGAGATGGGTGATTAATTGCGAGTAACCAAAATAATACTAAAAAGGTGTTATAATAAGGTTTCGTCTATGTTTATCAACCACACCAGTATTTAAGTTTCTTCTAATCGTATCAATGACGACTTAAGTTGTTTTCCTCTCTTATCAATGAACCCATTACTAACACTTCTCTGATCAATAAAACCAATAATTAGGCTCCTTCCTCCCTTATCAACCAAACAGTATATATATACATACCACCTTCATTAGAGTGTCACAGAGCCTACGGTTTATTGTTTTTCCAGTATAACAAAATATATTTCACGAGTGTAGCTAATGGTTTTATATCTTAAATATCAGCAACACGGGTGAAATATATTTAGTATAACTGAGGACACTGTAAAATATTCTGCGACGCATTAAGCCGACAATACTTAATCTGGATCCTTTTACCGCTAGTACTAGTATGTCTAGAAATCCTAGATGTTAGTATTTTTTGTGTTATTTTTCACCGCCTAGGATCCAAAAAACAAAAGAGCTCAAATAAACTAAATAAGTAATAAAATATCAAAATTGTATCATTTTCCACGTTTTAGCCTATTATTTTCATAATATTCAACCTTTAAACTTGTACAGCTACAAATGGTAATCGAATGACACGTTTTATATTGTTTTTTTCTAATCCTGTAAAACGCTCTGCAAATAATAGACATCTATTTTATGACACATATTTTTAATGCATGCATACTTTTAAAAAAATCATCAGAATTTCTTAAATTTTAAAAGACCCCGTCACACTAGATCAAAATGATATTGGAACATGATTTGAATCTAAGACGAGGACATCCTTAAGTGCACGTTTGTATTGTTTTGTTTCTGGACCTATTAATGACTTGTTATAAGCTAGACAATGACAAATATATGCTGTTAGTGTAACGTTTAACAAATTAGTGCCGAGTTATATTGACGACAAGCATTAAACGTTTCAGACAAAAAAGATATAACAATAGAATCGTTCAGACGTGATAGAGGATCAGTACCAAAATGATGCATACAGATTCTGATATTCAATTTACTAAAGATGGTGTTTTTATTTTCCCAAACTTGAACAGGTATTTTAGAGTCTCGTTTGAAACATAAAATGAGATCAATAGATAGTCGATATACAAAGGATTACTGTCGTCTTCGAGCTAGAGGAAATCCCCTTTAGCAGGGCAGTTAACATTATGAACCGTACTCCTGAGTCATTTTATGTAATGATATTTAAAACAAAAAACCGCATTTGTTTCCATGTAGTAGACACTGTGATGTGGGAGAAATTCTGATTGGCTTACGTGTTTTGTACAAATCTGTATGGATTTTCTAAATTAGTTGCCGAAATATTTTCTGTCTATTATACGCCTAACTGCTGCATAGATTGAGAGATTACAGATACACACATAGCAAACACAAGTAATACGTTAGATTGAGAGATTACAGATACACACATAGCAAACACAAGTAATACGTTAGATTGAGAGATTACAGACACACACATAGCAAACACAAGTAATACGTTAGATTGTAGTTTTTAGTCACAACTTTCTAAACGGCCGTCGACCCAATAAGCCAATACGGGTGTTATTTTACAGATCACAATAAAAACAGTTCAATAATCACTGATCAGCGGTTTCTGGGTATCAGCTCCCCGCTGATTAGTGTGCGAGTCAATAGATTAACGGTTTGAGTGTGTGAATCAATAATTAAAAGTTTCTGGTTATCAGCTCCCTGTTAGCTATCAAGCAAATTCAAAATCAGCTATCAAATACCAAGCTGCACATGTATTCAATATAACACAGATCAATGTTCATATATAAATCACAATAAATGAAATGTCCATAATACTGTCAAATAGACACCCAGCACTAAACTATAACCTTACAGGATTCTGGTAAACAGCTCTCCCGTAAATTATGATAAAAGTTCAATAATTGAAGTATATAATAACACCTGCCAGCTACATCAAATAGCTTGAAACCTACTTACAATAACTTATCTGCGAACTATGCAGCACACGAATACATCTTTTTCGTGAGAAAAAAGTTGATTGTCCTTGTTCTTTCGTTTTTCAAATGCACCCATGCAATAAATAAGTTAAGCTGCATTTGAACAATTTCAATTTATTAATTTATTAATTTATTAATATTTCGTTCCCATTACTATTTCTAATTTAAAGACGTTCCGGTAACCGTCTGAAGGATGTATAAAAAATAAATTTCAAATTTCAAAATTCTCTTTCAAAGTTGTAGTTGACAAAGCATTTAATATATATACTATGAACTATGTTAACGTATCACACGCATTGCTTCAAATTAGCCAATACAAAGTTAGTACGTTTAACTTCAACAGGATATATCATCATTATTCTTAGAATAGAAAAACATTTGTATAAAAATAGAACTCAGAGAAATACATTTAAAAACAATACTGTGCTACATCACTGACAAAACTATGTTTTATATGAACGCATTATAAAAGCCACAATTTAGAAGGCATCAGTTGACTGTCACACCAGCTACCTGTTTAAGCGGGGATTAACTAGGTACGAAAGCTTACCACGGCGTTACCACGCTATATAAAGGCCCACATACAAACTGCATAAAGCCAACTGTCGCATTGTTCTGTTTAACACTGACAGCGCCCAACGACTAGATAGTGTAAAGGAAGAAGTATATTCAGTTCTTTTCATAAAAAATATTATTTGTTGTGAGAGAATCGGCGTTTTCCGTGTTTGAATGCTAGTTGATATTAATATATATTTGTATATGTATGTACAAGCTACAATAACTTAGAACTGATAATGGATCCAAGGAAATAATGGTGATATTGTTAAGCATTACAAGATCCGCACAATGAATTCATCAATCTTCACAAACATATGTTATCCGTGTTATTTTATAACAAGTGACTCTGAGGTTTTCCGAAAAGATGTGTTACAAGCTACAGCTATTGTCATGCTCTTCCTATCAATATTTGGATCCCTTTTCAATGGCTTGTTTATATACATTTTATTGAAACATAACATTGTTAAGACCAGAAACAATATTTACGTCATCACTCTGTGTGTGTCCAGCATAGTGATCGCGGTTCTAGTTGTTCCGACGGTTGGCATATCGTCCCTAGAAAATAAATGGATGTTTGGAGAAGTCGGTTGCGTATTACACGGATTCATTATGACAACGTTTGGACTTATTCAAATATTTGTTCTGGCTGTTATGTCGTTCGAAAAATATATCATAGTGGTCAGGAATAATTGGGACTCATTTGTTTCAAAGAATGGAACCCGATTTACTATCGCGGGATGTCTGATGTTGGGAGTTATCCTCGGGAGTTGTCCGCTCTTTGGTTGGAACTCTTATAAACTTGAGCCTCAAAGAACCTCCTGTTCAATCGACTGGAGCGACAAAAGTATCAAGTCACTTACCTATACGTACCTGCTTCTTTTGGTGGGACTCGTCATTCCAGTTTCTGTCATGTTTTTCTCATACATTAACATCTACTTCGAGGTAAGTAGTCTAAATACAACAGCTTTATCTCCTCCACACATGTCAGGATAATACAGCTTTATCTCCTCCACACATGTCAGGATAATACAGCTTTATCTCCTCCACACATGTCAGGATAATCATTTACATATACTGTTAACATTTGGTTTTTAATTAGCATATGCCATAATTTTACAAGGTTAAAGAAATATATTATTCCATATCAAAGTATTTACGGCTGTAAAGGCCTTAAGGTACCAGCCCCATAGCCCCACCCCACCTCCCTATATACCTAGGTATATAAATTAACTTAAAATAATATATCATTTCGTTACATTCATTCCAGAAAAATGAAAAATGAAAAGTATTCCTCGTCTGCAAAAGTCGGTTAATGCCAGGTGGAACGTTTTAACTACGATATGCTATTTGTATTTGTAAAAGCAGTCAAGGTCCGTCGGACCTCCTGGGGTTTACAAGCAGTCAAGGTCCGTCGGACCTCCTGGGGTTTACAAGCAGTCAAGGTCCGTCGGACCTCCTGGGGTTTACAGGCAGTCAAGGTCCGTCGGACCTCCTGGGGTTTACAAGCAGTCAATGTCCGTCGGACCTCCTGGGGTTTTCTTGGTACTGCAGTTTCTTACCACACTACCATCTCCTGTACACTTTCGTCAGTTTCACAATTTTTCTGAAAAAGAGTTTAATTTAGAGTCCTATTTTTCTACAGATTAGACGTCATATCTTTAATCTACATACGGTGTTACGAAACAGTGGGAAATGTTACGCCAACATGCTGAAGCGAGAAGTCAAAGTAATCAAGACGATGTTTATTCTTGTGTGTAAGTATAGATATACCAAGTCTTATTTCCTGTGCCAAAAATATATAATCAGCTTTCATATAACATTTAAAAACATCTAAACATCTATTTTAAGGTGACAAGTCAGCGTTTAAAATTGAGGTTTACATACATTAACTATCATATATCTTCAAGTAATTGTTAATAGTTTTCTACATAATGTGTGTGCTCAACTCTATAGACTGATAACCAGCCGTTACTTTTTAGTATTTTCTTTCTTTTAACATCAGTATTGTTTCTAGTTACAAACGTTAACCTTACGCTTTTTACTACAATTGTGAATACAGAGAAGATAAAATAAACACGCATTTGTGGCTATGTTTAACGGGAATATTTTCTTGTTTAACAGGTGCCTTCATTCTCTCCTGGGTCCCATACTCCGTTATGTCTATTTATGCTATGTTCAACGACATCAGCTCTCTGGATCCACTACTTTACATGCTACCAACACTGTTCGTCAAAGCGTCTGTGATCTGGAATCCGATAATATATCTTTTCATCAACAAGTCTTTCAAAAATGCTCTCTTGGACAAAATTCCAATATTAAGGAAATGCTGCTCCTGTAGGCTCTCAACAGGTCGAAACGAGCTTTTAAGTAATGACACAGGACCAAGTCCTACATACTTCAAGGACGGCAAAGGTCAATCCTTTGACCATCAACATACTTTACGGACATCAAGTCAGACTCATATGGCAATCACGATACTGTAGATCAAACAACAACGATAATTTCTATTCTGTAAATACGAAAAGCTTCCTTAATGTAGCCATCACGATACTATTACGATGTCATGTTGTACTCATACAACCATCACGATACTGTTAGGATGTCAGGTTGTACTCATACAACCATCACGATACTGTTAGGATGTCAGGTT
>JAUMHH010206751.1:6527-28237 GCA_032359455.1 Chlamys rubida
TGGGCACATCTATAGCCTCTTATGTAGGGATGGGCACATATATAGCCTCTTATGTAGGGATGGGCACATATACAGCCTCTTATGTAGGGATGGGCACATCTACAGCCTCTTATGATCATTCACCATTCAATGGGATATAGCAGGATTGTTTGTTCATCAAACTGTCACTGGCGGGAATGAAACTTCAACAAATATTAAGTTGGCAGACATCGATTTTGAACCATTGCATTGACACAAATGAGAGCTTAATCAAAAGTTTGAGACACATTTCTTGTTTATGTCTAACCACAAAAACGATTCCGCATTTCGGTCATATAACAGGACCGTGACAACATCACAAAAGGAAGCACTGAGTGACGCACTCTCCTGTTTAACTCATCCTGAGTTACAATCAGCTATTGTCCTAGGCTCTGGGGGAGGATCACACATTTCAAACGCTATCACGCGACGGCGTCTATCAGCCACGGTTTTCTCAGTTTCTGACGACATGTCAAATAAAGAGGCCGTTATAGCATCTACCAATTGAAGCCAGGTTTCCATGCAATCAACAAATTAATCCACGCCTGGATTCCTCGCAAATGCAAACCTACACTGGTCTGATTTGAAGAACTTAACAGTGACTTCATATATGTTTTACCTTTAGCTATATTTGTACATGTACTTGTACAGTGCATCACATTTAAACATAAAGGTTAGTTCAGACATGATTTTCATTAAATACTTTTACTATTTAAATCAATCTTGCTAGCAATGTTAATGTTAATGTCTGTCGTTTGTGTTTTACTCATCAAGCGTTGAACAGTCGGTACCCAAAGTAAAACAATGACAATATCATAATCATAATAACAATTCTTTCCACATAATACAAACAAGAACTGTTCAGCATATATATTCTACTGTTTATGCAATACAAATAAATTAAATATTACATCAACATGTCCATATACATCGTCTTCATTTGTTGTGAACCCGAATGACATGCGTCTTCAAAAATGATTAAAAATCACAAGCAATAACATATACATTTGTTTATTTGACATATCAGATGGCCACATAAATTATGCAGACGAATACAGTCAGCTGTAAGCGTCAACTATGATCGAATTCATACGCGTACTAAATAGGTATGAGATGTGACGGCACGTATTTACATAATGATATGCAGAAATTCTTTAACTGGTATCCACACCTGTTATTTTGATGCTTTGTTATGTGTTTAAAAAAGGCTCTCATGGTAATTTCCACATTGAAGTTTAATTTGATTCCCGAAACCTTGAAACGAAAACCTATGACATACAAATTGTTTACATATAAAATCCGGTCAAAAGGATATCTGATGTATTGTGGTCTTAGACAAGTCAATAATTAGGGTACAGTATACAAAACAGTACTATACAGAGGCCGGTGCCACATAAACTTACTCTTAGGTCTTACATGTAATTACGACAAAGTAACGAAGTATAGGAAAGCCAAAATTAAAACCGTCTTATTGCTATTGACAGACATTAAATCGTGGTTGATTATGAGCTGCATCAGGTATCAATGACAGTTGTTTGCGTGACAACAAGGTGTGTAACGACAGAAGGAAATATTGTCTTGTCACTCAATAACAATGTCAACTTTTAGTCCGTCTTACTGACAGCGTGTCTGCACCAAGGTACTCGAGTGATTAATAACTCTACTCTGTAATCAAAACCGAACTTTATCACATTCATACGCATATCCCTCGAGTTCGGTGTCATTGCTGGTTTTTCGGTACTTCGGAAAGCTTCAGATATTTCCAATGATTGATTATTAATTAAGATCTGCAAGAAAGCATAATTTGATAATTTCGTGAAATGATTATAGCATATAATTAGGTTATTAACAAACTATAGGGGTTGGTATGTACGAAGCAGAGCAGTCATTAAACCAGCCTATTTACTCCGAGATGCAGGTTCAGACACCGCGCAGACGGCAGAATATGATTGTGTCCTTGAGCAAGACAATTTAGCCTTTTTGCTCTGCTCCGTCTACTTGCTATGGGATGTTTTACGGCCTTGTATACACATGACAGTGTCTGAGCTGTAGTATCGAAGTTCTATGACACTATCAACAAGCTTACGGCCTTGTCTACATGTGACAGTGTCTGAGCTGTAGTATCGAAGTGCTATGACACTATCAACAAGCCGGTTAAAATATGGACCAATAGTATGCCGACATACAAATAAACTTTACTTATTTAGCGACAATATTATGAAGTTAGTTGTCCCTACTTCCACTAATCACTCTTGCCTGGGTGGAAGCGTGCATAGTGTCATAATGTGGAAGGAAACCAGAGTTTCGGAGAAAACCCTAGGGGTCGGGCAGTGACCCAATACTTTGTCATGTCCGGTCAGAGAGTCGAACCACGGCCGTCTTGGTAAATGGTGATCGAGCTATCTGCTACGTCACCATACCAATAAATAGTATATTGTATGCAGAACACATCTACCCACACTCCACGGACACGTTCCATATACAGATTTACTTAAGAGGATAACTTAGTTAGAAGGGCTTGAATGAGGCTGCACCCCGAAGTATTGAAAATATGTTTATTATCCCTGCATTGTAAGGTACCCGTGAGTGGTTTCTTCGGTTTAACAACAAGGCACTTTACAAATCGTGTATTATATATGAACATTTTTATATTGAATCCATTCATTTATGTTATTGTGATTAATGCAACAACTGCGTAGCAACCTACAATATCACAACGAGAATCTGTCGAAAAAGATTATTGTCCTATTCCATTAAATGAGTTTAATGTATAATGCATACATGTACTTCTACTTGTATATACAACTATAAAAGTGTCGGCCAAATCTAAATATTAAGTTTATTACTAGCTCTATCACTATTAGGAGTTTTATACATTAACAAATTGCTTTCAAAAGTACAGCATGACATTGATGAGATTATAATAGCTTTTACATCTGGCGCTTATTACTGCCACAAATATATAGGAACTTTAATTCGATTTTCTCAAAGATGGTTGTATCTGGATCCATTAGTTAATAATAATACATGCTTGAGTTTTTCTGTTTCGTATTTTGGAAACCAAAATGTTCATTTCGAGGAATTTACAATTGATACCATTAAGTAAAACACATGGAGCATACTCATCAACTGTTTGTCACATCTTAGGGGATGGAACACCTTAACAGGAAATGCAAATAACCACACACATCATCACGATAAATCTGAAATCAAACTAAGAAAACACACTACTATGGAAGCACAACAAGAATACACCATTAAGCTTGTATGGCGAGGCTACTCAGTCCTGGGGCCACTAGTTATGCCAACAATGTATACATCATCGATGTAGCTTACGCGGAGAAGATAATGATTGTGGTCGGATTTGATAAATGTTGTTGGTATGGGTTTATTGACCAAAGGCTAAATCTCACAACGTAAATCCATGCAAGTATTTTCTCCTTTACGTCAACATAACATTGATATTTTTTCCCGTTTTTTTTTAAACTTTTCTGAACAATTAAACAATTTCGCGGAACTTTCTCTATAACGGGAAGAGTTAATGAGTACGCTTTACATATTTTTGCACTAAAGTAAGCTGTCATTTCGTACGAAACTTGCCGTTCCTTTCCACATGAAACCTTGGCAATATACATTTAAGCAATGAATGTTTTAGCAATTGTTGTTGTTGTCCTATAACACACATTGCTATTGGTGACAAACTTAATAAAGCCGAGCAGGGCTTTATAGATATATGTACACGTAGCGAATACTTGTGCATCGATATAACCGAGTATATAAGCTACATCACACAGTATACGTGGTATTTGTGATTGGTTTTTCTCCCTTAAAGCCGTTAAAAATTGAATCGTTATTATGTGTCGTTCTATTTAAGAATTATCTGAATTAGTGTGTTCATTAACGATTTAAATATATGTTTCACCAATTAATCAATCTGTTTATAATTGCTCTGCATCCCCGATTGTAGTGCACATCAAATGCAGCACGTGGTGTCATACCATAACGTCATTTGGTCAGGTGACCACTTTTATGACGTCATCGAACTGATTGTGACAACGGTAACTTTCCAGTCTCCCGTAACATTTACAAATTGACATCAGGAGCGGTAATATTAAATAAAACATGCCTTCTCTATAAAAATGTAAAAATAAAATAATCACGCGTTACTATTGCTAATACACTAGAGTAAAACCTGCCAGGCGTTATTAAGTTTGCCAGCAACATGACTGCATTTATGCTACCTATGCATATTAACTATGAAAACCAACTGAAAGCGGTTCAATACATATATTTACCATTTTTGGAATCTGTTCATCACATAGAAAATTCAATTACGCTTATCAATATTCAGCTTTAAGTTAAAACAATGAATGTATCGTGTATGCTTGGTCAATGAATAGAACAGCCATCGCACAGGGAGTGTCAGTGGTATCAAACGTAACAATTATGACGCCATAATAATGATGAAGTCAACAATCGGTACATGGCATTCATAGACTATATGAATGCCAACTGCATTTGGTAGGGTTATATAGTTGCAATGCCATCAAGACTGATCATAATAAACTTACAATAGTCTTGTGAAACCTGTGATATCTTAACAATACACAAGAAACAAAACCCCTGCTCAAAGTCAATGTCATAGTGACATCCCTGTCTGTACAATTTTAAAATACCCCAGTGAACTTAAGCTTTCTATGGCCAGACGCTTCTGAATATGGCTCTAGATGAGGGGCGTGGCTTATTTTGGCGTTATGGTGAGAACAACCTTCCTAGAAGCTCTGAGTGTGCAAGCATGTGTTATTATTTCATATTTAAGTTTCAGATTTCAGCTTTTTACATTATATCAAAATTGGGATTTAGAAACCATATGTTGTGAAGTATATCCCATTCCATCTGACTCTAATGAAAATGGACAATGGTGGTTATCTTATGTAAGTTTACCTGTTTGAGACTATTCGTGCATAGATTTTTCCAGGCAACTTTTTTTGTAAAAAAAAAATAATTTAATCCGTGACTTTAAAACAGAATGCTTAATATTAGTTTTTTTTTATATAAATCTTTGATGATACCGATATCAATCAAACTTAAAGTAAAAAAATAAGGGCAGAATATGAACCAAGTAAAGATTAACATGATGGAGACCCTTAAAAAGTGTCAAGAGAATAATCAAGCTATTCCGGAGGTTTAAGTGTCCTCTACGTCAATGGTGACACCATCACATAAATCTAGGGCAAGTTCAAGTAACGCCGTAACCTTAAACGTGAGGACCGTGTTAGTCATAACGACACCAAAAGCACACTTATGAGAATAATAAAAACATATCATATTGCACAGGAAAATTGAATATTTCCTAATGACGTCATGATTGTGAACACACAACTTGTCCATTATCTTCATCAACCAGGATCTCACGAGACCTTGTATAATAAAGTTCATTTCCGTCAACATATACCAAAGTTTTTTTGAGGCAATAAGCAATCGACAATTAACATGCTGGAAAAATAGCATGGCTGTTCACCAAATTATATTTGGCTCAAGACGCGAAGAAGATAGTGACATATAATAACACAATACTTTGAAACATGGAGATAGAAATGAAGCAAAATATGATCAAAGGGGAGATTTACACGGAGACCATTGAAAAAGTACAAAGATAATAAGCGCAGATGTTCCGAAACGGTAAGCGTCTTCTGCTTAGTTGACAACACCCTTCAATTTAATCTTCAGTTGGTAAAAAACAACTTGTTCCTGAGCATCGTTTAATTATTCAATTTGTATATACCTAGTGTTTCCTAGTTTAAAGTCTTATGTGTACGAAAGAGAGTTCAGTTTACACATTATATGTTGGACATGTACATTGGGAGTCAAACTTTGTTTAACCCGAGACTCTTTCCATTAGTAAGTAACTTCACGGTGACTGTTAACTGACAACTAATCAATGAAGATACATAATACTTTTAGGGAAATCAGAATACACATCAATTGAAATTGTTACGGATCAATTCTTCCCAAAACCAAATGGTGCACATGTCATATAATACCGTGACTGTGGTTCGGTAATTTGATTTAACTGACGACTAAAAGATATCCATACTTTTCATCCTGAAGATGTTTCTTCAAATCGGGAAAATTTTGTACTTAAAATAAAAAGTCATGGACGAGCGGACAAACTTGATTTATATTCCCTGATATTTGTTATGGTCTTAGCCTTGCTATGGGTGATATCGGTTTTGGCTACGTTATCAAGTGCACGAATTCCTAACTTCTTTTTACTACAGAATAAAGCTAGTTACAGAATACACATAATGTGTCCTTATCTTATGTTGAAAAGTGAGACTTAATTTCGGTATCCAAGTACAAATCTATGTTCACATTCATTTGTACTCATTTTACCTATTGACTACCGTATATAATCGTATTACCACGTATACTTTCAAAAGCTTTTAAGTACGTTAATATCATTAATCAACCAACCACCAGACGAAGGTGTATACGCACCCACATAGTAATTTGATTTTGCCTAAAACGAACTAGCACATGTAATATAGCCTGTTACTACATGTATAATCAATTGAACTCTTCAGAGCAATTCTATGATTGCCATATTATTTTTCCTCGGGGTCTAACCTAAAGTAAATAACAAAATGACTTCTAAAGGGGATAAAAAAAGATAAATAAAAATTAGAAAAAATGACACTCTAAGTCCCAATATCTCGGCCTCCTTGCTTTCTTTAAGGGCGAAAGTCAATGATTATTTCAAATAACGTCCACCTTGGTACCGTACACCACAGTAACGCAACATAAATATGAACTAAAGATATATTTTTTATGAAAAAAACGAATGTCTCCTCTTTAACGGTTTAAAAATAACGACCCGGACAAGATATTCCTGAAAACTTTGAATTTTTCAGAGCTTTAATCTTGAGGTCAAGATCCCAGTGACCTAACGACAGTGCGCTGTACATCGTCGGTTGTTAAATGCAGATATTTTTTTTCAGGATGTCTTTAACTAAGCACTTATTTGACCATATTAAGAAGTGCCTACTGCTAAATTATAAAAATCATAAATGAACAAGTTCTAACTGTAATGGGGACCATTACAGAAGTCCTCAAAACTGACCCAGTAGTCGCAAATGATGCTCGGATAGAATTTACAATGCCACCATCTACTTGCTTACTAAGTTCAAGCAAAACTTGACACAGTGAGGAACCGTTAGCATCACCTTGGCGTACAACATTATATGTTTGAATTAATTAGACTTTTATTTACCTTTGACCATCAGGTAAAGGCCACAGTGAGCATGCACTGCATAACATCAGTTTTATCAAGATATCATTCACGTTTTAAAGGTTACAGCCGGACAAGATGTTTCTGAAAAAATGCACATATTTGACCTTTGACCTTGGGGTCAAGTTTACAATGATCTAATGACGTTGCACTACACATCGTCTATGGACACCTTTAACAGTTAGTAAACTACGGCCAGGAAAAGATCATATAAGAAGAACCAGATCCAGAACAAAAACCTAAACCACAACAAGAACCAGATCCAGAACTAGAAGAACCGGTTCTTTAACCATTAAACTGCCTTCTTCGGAAAGTTATTATTATTCAATTTGTCTGTAATCCCGTGAGAATTTTAGGACCCTAACTTACAAAAGAAGACAGTTCAATACTTATATTTCCGTTTTTAGTTTAAGTTTTTCTTATATTTTCAACCTGCTATCGCATTTCAAAGTCAAATTTCGCGTTGTCTGTCAACGGGATCTGTTCTTGTGACGTCACGAGTACACGCAACCGTTCCCGGGAAAAAAATATAGTTTGTGGAAATAAACACAAAATCATCAATTTAATTTCAACAATTTAATCAATATATTCCATCGTGAGGATATTCACCTATTATACAACATGACTACATAAATTGTTGTGAGGTACATTGATCAATTGAGTTTTTTAATCCGGTAGCACGGATGTGTTACCACGAGGAATGCGTACTGTTATTGATGTGGTGTTTTTGCCTGGAGAAGAAAGGTGAATTTAGCGATTGAAATTGAAAATGTTGCGTTTGTGAAGAATCCGGGGGTTACCGTGTTTGTGGAATTTGCCATATTCTGGCAGACCACGATTTTTTCATGACGTCAATAATACACTTAATATAGTGACGTCGGAAAACGACGTCATTTAGTCACGACGTCACGAACATGTTCTTCATATCTCTACACAAATGGGAATTATGTGAGAATAATGATCTGATATATTTCTATTTTGTTTCGTATGGTTATATAGTGGCAATGCAGAGCAATTGGAAATATAATACAATATATCTCCCTTCATTCGAAGGGGAGACATAATAACGATAAAAGACGGTCGGGACTTTAACGAAAAACTGAAGCTAGATCTCGAGAGATAAGCATATTGATCACCACATTTAACACCAGTTTTTACGATGTCTGCTATTAAGTCATCCAATATAGGTTGGTCACCAATTATCTCAGTCACACAGAAACAAACTGATGAAGTAAACATGCAATGGTTGATTATCTCAAATCCAGAGAGAGTTTCAAGTTTCATGATGTCGTTTTCGTGGGAGTTTCTTGTACGAGTTGTTGATCATTAAATTATAAAGTAATGGTTGTCTACCGAAAATGTTCACTCTACGCTAATGAAATGTAACGGTTAAAGTCAGGTTTATGCTTTCCAGTGTGTTGGAACCAAGTGTCCGCCATGATTTGAAACGTATCATTCAACTGCAAATTTTGTGTCAAAAACAAAATACTGTAAAGTAACATCAGCAAAATGAGAAAAATCAGATATATTCGAATCAATATGTTCAATAGAAGATGGTAATTACCCCCCTCCCCATTGTCTGAGACAAGTGCAAAAGGCCTAAAAATTAAAATGAGGAAACTTGGATTCAAACAAAAGTCTCCGGGATTCCTGCGAAACTACCTTATCATTGATTGTCGATCCGAATTTCCAAAGATGCGTGAATTCAGGAAAGACAATACACCTTTAAATGAAGCTAGCAAACTGTGTCGTTCCATGATTAACCTTTATCACACTCTTGTTTGTAGGTACTGTCGCCTGGTAGTTCAGATTACGGACTTTTTCAATATGGAGTCCATGTTGTCTTGTGGATTGCTAACTTCAGAGCACTGTGATAGCAAAGGCTGCATTTCATCGTGTGTGAATTTGTAAACTTCATTTCGTCTACCATCATAAAACTGTGTTCTTTATGATCTAATAAATTAATGACCTACAGGTGTCGGATGATTTCATGCAAGAAATCTGGAAAATTTTACTGAACAAACTGGGATTCAAACAAATGGCTCCAAAACCCAAACCAAACTTCTTCGTTTTCGATAATAAAACAATGAATATTACATGTGTCTAAATCGTCAAAGCCGAAACACACTAGACCAATGCTACTTTACCATAGGTTTGTCTGAATGGACATTGAAAAAGTATGATTAGCGCAAAAGAAAGAAAACAACTGACAGAAATGGAACAATCAAAAGATGTTAAAATTATACATGTGAATGATTATCCTAGTACAAAGCATTTAAAACTTAAACATCAGTACTCCATACACTGCTATACACCAGTGAACCATGCGCTTACTAGCAATTGAACCAGTCAAGATCCACCACGAAGGAACGAGATAAACCTTTTATTACAAATGAAATATACATGTTGTAAGGTTATGTAGTTAAAACAAATCGCACTTACCTGGTTCACGTCTGCATGGTATCCTATAGTTTGATAAAGATGTTCACTATCACACGTTCACCTTATAGCTGTCACAAAGTCAACAAATGTTAGCATACAGTCCTAATGAGTTAATAGTTGGATACGCCATAACCAAAATACTAGAGCGAACGTTAATCGTTCAAGCACAACCTTACGGAACGATGCATTTTCCTTGTCATCTATGCAATGACAGTCGGATATGTCTGGTTTCCTTATATTACAATGGGGGTATCGGTTTCGATCTACGTATTTTTCGTGTTTGAAATTTCCCCTGGGATGCTATCCGCGACTGATACTACGTAAAGGTAATTCATGTCAAACGAAAATAACATTAAGATACCAAGCTTAACACCCATTAGAAACGCTCAGATAAACACCTAAGTTGTTTTAGTTGCACCATGCATTCATTATTTAAAGAGTATTTTAATGTGTTGTTCGTAATGGATTCGCCAGGAAAGATGAAACTGTACATAATGAGAGTACAAGTGTGTTTAACGTTCCTGGTTTACTTTTTGTTGAGTATAAATTCTATGTAAGAAGTCTATCGGTTTCGCGTTATCGAAGTTGGTAATATGTTTTTTTTAAAGTGCATTTTAGTTATATATGAGGTAGGGTAGCGCTATAAAACCAAGTCAACCATCTGGATGATTAAAGATGTATGCTACCGTACTATGACATCCATTTTTTTACAAAAGAGTTCCAAATTAGGAAAACTCTGAATATAACTCAGAGTGATATGTGTAAGGTAATTTGGACTTAAATATATAATGACATGTTTAGACGACACATTCTGATGTACATTTGTGTGAATATCTCACGACTGGTTTAGAAGACACATACTTATGTATGTACTGGTAACGTTCAGGAAGATATGATTATGATAAAGTGTTTGTAAGGGCGATAACTCTAACACAAATACAACATTTAACGTGTAAGAAAGTATACCTGCTTAGGAAGAGTATATGTACTGCACTGATTCAATGTGCATGACAGCTTCTGAATTGAAAACACAACCTTTGCTTTAAAATAGTAAGAACTTTTTTACACCTGTACTCATTATTCTCAGAATGTTATGTAAGAATAGGAAATAATATAATTTGCATGGTCGTAAGTGCTATGCCACGCTACAGATGATACTTGCTAGGATTGGTTTGTTTGTATGAAAAAAAATCTTCGATTTATATCAAAAGCAGAATATTGTTAAACAAACCAATTTAAAGCCACACCACGCAGCAATAACAGGAAAATGCAGCAAAGCTGCTGAACACCAATTTGTTTTAATGAAAATGACTTACTGACAGATCACCAACCACGAGGGAACAGATCCTGCACACTTTAATTTATTCTTCAAATATGTTTGCTAATGGCATACATTTTGACGTTCAGAATATTCCGTTCACTCTCAATATCCTTTCATGTTGCACTATTTCCACTCAGTAATTGTCCCAAAGAACGTAAATGTACATTTCTGAATGTACGTGTATATGCCAACGATTTGGTAATAACGTCATCCTCTGAGAAAGAGAGGAGACAATACACCAGATACGCCAGATACTAATGACGTCACGCTTGACAATAATGCAGAGCGCCTTTTTGAATTGGTTTCTCACTGCAATTACGCCGTTTCCTGCTATTAAATGGTATGATTTCCGAACAAATATACCTAAATTGTGTTTTTATGTTAATACTATGCTGTATGCTGTATCTCAAATTGAAACTGAGATCTACGCAGTGAAAAGAATTAACTGTTTTGATTTGACAATATTAAGGGTGGTATCTACACATGTGAAGATATCATATTTCCTATATCTTCACTGCATTAAAAATTTGTTTTATCAAATAGAGAATTCATGATGTTTCACTCGTAAATGTAACAAACACGGATTTCGCAGGGGTTAACTATGCTGTTTTGTAGATAGTACGCGGCCTCAATTTCACAGAAGGCTTTCATTGGGCAGCACCGGAAATGGACAAAGTGTTTACAGATCCGACCCATGCGCCGCTTAGACGTTTGAAAAATATGGAAAGAAAAAAATGCTCATGAATCAATCTACAGTGTACGACGATGGCATCATACAGAACTACCAATAATTGTTTAAACCTTCCATTGCATAAAGACAGTTATATGAAATATATGAAGGTGAAACAGACTGAGTAATCTTGCGAAAGATGATGATGTGTATCCAGCTTTGACGGGGAAATAAAATGGTGTTACCTTGCAGACAGTTTGTTGGTAATCAGTGCGGTATAATTACCTGACATATGTATTTAGTAGGTAAGAGAAAAAATACATGAAAATCTATTATGTTTAAATCGTAGACCATCTGTTTACTTCGTTCAAGTATGAAACACATATGAAATAGTCATATATAAACATGAACAAAATATATCTTTAATACAAATAAGAGTACGCAAGACAAAATCGATTTCAATAGACCAATTGAGAAGGCATAGTCTTTGGTTGACAGCCTAAATTCGACCTATAAAGGTATACTTTCAAGTTTACGGTCATTGAGTTGAACGTCTGACAAGAAAAATGATTGAGTCAATTTTAGTCCCGGTACAAACGCCAACTAGCTTTGTATTAGTTCCTAAAATAGATAAATTGTGTACATGTATGACCTAATGACTGATTCAATGTGCATGACAGCTTCTGAATTGAAAATACAACCATTGCTTTAAAATAATAAGAACTTTTTTACATCTGTACTCATTATTCCCAGAATGTTATGTAGGAATAGGAAATAATATAATTTGCATGCAAGAGAGACCGATAGAACGTTCGTTTGCAATTAGAGCAATACAATATTTTGAATATTTTTTTCGTTTACGTCAAATAAATCTTGTTTAAACTTAATTACGCAACATTTCAATGAAAGAAGTGATACATATTTGTATGAAGGCATTAATGCATTTTTTGAATCAATATACTTCAAAGTACATGAAAACTTGAGAATTCCAATGGATACATTTTATTAGCATTACTTTCGACCTTTTCAGTACCAATGGAAACGTGTTCTCGAACGTGTTATCTTATTGTTTGTTACACTATGATATATATATATATACCCACACTCTGCCCTACAAAACACCTCCTCCTCACACAGCCGGAGTGAAAGTGACAGGCGCCTATGTCTCCCAGGCAGATTGACATCCCGAATGTAGGTGAACTTTATTTAGCAGTTTGCGCTTAACTCAGACACGATTTATTGCATAAGTCATATAAACCGGCGTCGATAGGATTGCTCTGTTTTTATCTGTCTTGAATTAGAGAACATATAAATAAAACTGAGAAATACTGATTTAATAATTGTTCATTAAACGAGAATTGCGCCAGCATACTGTGTTCGATTTTAATTGCATTTAGTGCATTATTATAATCACGATACTCATTAGAACAAAAATCATGAAATTCATCAGTTTTTGTTGTGTTTAAGATGTTGTATTAAGAATTTTCCAAACCAGCAAGTCCATCATACAATGTGTACAGTACATTGTACATTTTATATGAATTCTATAATTTTATTCTTCATATTATGGATGTACTTTAATGAACACTTTATATCAGGATTTTAACATTTGGACTTTCAATATGCTTTTAGATCTGCGTAGTCATTAATACAATATATTCATGTCTTGCTTTAAGAGCTTAATATACAAAATTTCCAACTTTTATATCTTTTTCTTATGCGCATGTTTTCCTCAAATAGTCATGCAATGGACAATATAATAAAACATGATATTCACTCTCAATAAAACAAAGTTGTTCGTTGATAAGCAATATTTACAGAATATTTTCTCTCACGGTATTTGTAATTCCCTCTCTTTCTCAATAAATAATTCGTGTTAATGATACTTAGCGTAACGTTAATGTAGGATTCTAGCTGATATAGCCATTAAAGCTAATGCAATTATTAGCATTAATGTGATCTTTAAAGTTAATTTATACACTAAATGTATCGTCATCAATATATATGATGTCATCTTTAGAGATAAATCACTTTAAAGGATAATATGATTAACGATTTTGTGATAATCAAAGAGATTGTTATCGTTAAAAAAGATTTGACAAGAACAGACGTTTTATTTCTAACTGATCTGCAAGAAAAGACGTCAAAACTATAATTCCAAGTAGGATCGGTACACAGGCGCCGTATTACTGTGTTTGAAGTGAAGTAACAGAACGATTTGGGTTGCCAATCTAACAGTACATGTAAGTAGTGCAGCTCTACATGCAGCAAATGTATGTTAGACTACCATGACCATTTAGAATATAAAGAGTAAGAAATCTTTTGGAGATACTTTAAAATATGGAATATTGCTGGGTATAATACCGTTCACTCTCAATATCCTTTCATATTGCACTATTGTCACTCAATAATTGTCCCAAAGAACGCAAATGTACATTTCTGAATGTACGTGTATATGTCAACGATTTGGTAATAACGTCATCCTTTGAGAAAGAGAGGAGACAATACATCATTTCCATAAAACATAATTAATATCTGCCGCGATTTCGCAAATACTTCGTAAATATTTTGTTGAGAATATTTGTCAAAGCAGTCAATACCTCTCGATTCATCTACGAAGACACATTTTGCCAAAACGCCGGTTTTCACGTCAAGTGACGCAAATATTGCTATATTAGAAAAGCGCGGGAAACGCCAGATTCTAATGACGTCACGCTTGACAATAATGCAGAGCGCCTTTTTGAATTGGTTTCTCACTGCAATTACGCCGTTTCCTGCTATTAAATGGTATGATTTCCGAACAAATATACCTAAATTGTGTTTTTATGTTAATACTATGCTGTATGCTGTATCTCAAATTGAAACTGAGATCTACGCAGTGAAAAGAATTAACTGTTTTGATTTGACAATATTAAGGGTGGTATCTACACATGTGAAGATATCATATTTCCTATATCTTCACTGCATTAAAAATTTGTTTTATCAAATAGAGAATTCATGATGTTTCACTCGTAAATGTAACAAACACGGATTTCGCAGGGGTTAACTATGCTGTTTTGTAGATAGTACGCGGCCTCAATTTCACAGAAGGCTTTCATTGGGCAGCACCGGAAATGGACAAAGTGTTTACAGATCCGACCCATGCGCCGCTTAGACGTTTGAAAAATATGGAAAGAAAAAAATGCTCATGAATCAATCTACAGTGTACGACGATGGCATCATACAGAACTACCAATAATTGTTTAAACCTTCCATTGCATAAAGACAGTTATATGAAATATATGAAGGTGAAACAGACTGAGTAATCTTGCGAAAGATGATGATGTGTATCCAGCTTTGACGGGGAAATAAAATGGTGTTACCTTGCAGACAGTTTGTTGGTAATCAGTGCGGTATAATTACCTGACATATGTATTTAGTAGGTAAGAGAAAAAATACATGAAAATCTATTATGTTTAAATCGTAGACCATCTGTTTACTTCGTTCAAGTATGAAACACATATGAACTAGTCATATATAAATCAATAAACATGAACAAAAATTATCTTTAGTACAAATAAGAGTACGCAAGACAAAATCGATTTCAATAGACAAATTGAGAAGGCATAGTCGTTGGTTGACAGCCTAAATTCGACCTATAAAGGTCTACTTTCAAGTCAATTTTAGTCCCGGTACAAACGCCAACTAGCTTTGTATTAGTTCCTAAAATAGATAAATTGTGTACCTGTATGACCTATCAGGTCTCGGAATTTTCAATAATTCTAGGTGTAGTCAAGATTTGTACGTAAGGTGTTCTTTTCATTACCAATGATGCTGAACTTTTGCCCAACGTTTCGTCTGGTTTTGTATTCTTATGCTAGATCATTCCTCGTGATATTACTACTTGAACAGGAAATGAACTTCAGGTTAATTCTTACTGTACACTCTACCTTTGAAACAACAACGTAGCCCATTACAACCCACACCCTAATGACACAGGTAATCACCATACATTGAGACCGGACCAATAAGATCAAAGTAAAATACAAGCCCATGTGAGCCTGGCCAATTGTCCCTTCACTGGCCGTCTTCTTTGATTGCATTGCATTTTACGCCATACCATTCATAAATGGATATGATATTATGTTAGGTTGATCAATGGTAATTATACAATATATTTTATCTCTGGCCACCTTTCGTCTGTAAGGGACTGGTGATGATGCATTGTTCGAATAACTCATGATCTTTTTCCCGAATGAGATCCGAATGGATGTAGCGGCGCTGCCATAGATTTGGGTTGGGTTTTGTTTAAGTTAATTTGACCATGTACTCATAAGATCTTCATATTCAATTTTAAACACCAATTTTCTCTTTGTGTGGTATATAATTTATTTTATAAACCTTCTTGTTTCGTCCAAACTGGTCTTCCGTATAATTTTCAACCGAGCATTTGACAACCGGTTTGTGCAAAAGGAAGCCGTAAATCAAACGATTTGCAAATGGTAAGGATGCTACGGAGATGCTACGTACGTGTATATACCACGCAAATTCTACAATTGTACGCCTAAAATTACACATTAAAAGTGCACGGGTCTGTACATATAATACACGGGCAAATTTCAATGTTAATATAAGTCCCTTTCACAACACTCGGTTGATGAAAGTAGTTTACCCTTGACAAACGTTACACGGGAGTTTTGCTACGACGCTGTAATACAAAGTTATTCCACCGATAAAGAATCAAAATCAATATAATTACACCTCTGATAGTTGACTTTCAGCGCTTCCTGTGCCACACCTAATATTCTTACTACCGGTTTGAGTGTTTCAGGAAACACAGTCACAATAATATAATCATTTTGATTTGATGTTAAAAACTAAACAGCCATTTGAGCGTGTTACGACATCCTTAAATCGATAACATACGGAACAGCAACACAGGATCCATACACACAAGTCTAGGCCCATTTATTTAGGAATTGTTTTGTCCTGTACAATGATGTCATTGCATTGCCAAAGGAGTGTGTAAGAACAGTTGAAGTAACAGTGGTTTTGGAGTTCTGAATAAAGCTTAAACTCACAAATGAGTTTTCATGAAATAGTAAAATATCCAGATTAATTAAGAATCCATCGATACCTTGCTTACCAGAAAATAGTGGATTTCGAATATGGAATAATGATCTAAGTCAATTTTGCCATGGAAAAGTTTTACTGTTTCCAATATATTTAAATTGGTATTTCTGTGTTTGGTCCTTTTAATAGAAACATTGCTATTGTTAATAGACAATGGTCGTAAAGAGTAATATTTGCAAGTTTGTGAGTAAACTGCTCTTCCTCCACATTTTATATTTCAATGTTTTACTGACCTAAATTTAAAGTTTTCCGTTAGTTTAAGCGCACATTTGAAAACAAATAGCGGTTTATTTTCTGTATATTATAAACATGTTAGGAAAATGTTTCATTACGGTTTTTCGACAATGCTAATCAGACCCAAAATAATTTCCAGCCAAACAAATAATCACTAAAATTTCAAAGTGAGGGAGCTAAACAATATACCCATTTTCTGCTCCACATGACCGTTTCGTTCATCAAAGACTCCTCAAGCCGTACTTAATATCGAAAGATTCTCTGAAATGATCCTAAAACTATGTAGAAATACAGCAAATGAGGCAATGTGCTTATAGGATCCTTTACTTCGCTACACATTTATAAATTTGGGTTACAACAGATACTCAATCTCAAAACTAGGACGTTTAACGTTATCCATGCCAGAATACCGGCTAGGTGATTCCGCTATATTCATTAGACTGTTAGTCGAAAAGGAGGGTCAACTTGTGACATACAATAATCAGTAGAAATATCAAGTATGTTAGCACCTTTTTAGATTTAACCTTAACTGTTCGCTTACTGCAAGGCTATATATTATCTATTCTATCAAATCATATTTAATGCTATTAACTTCACAGTTAAATAGAAAACGTTGTTGACAACCTTTAATTGCAATACTGAATTGATTTTAAAAGAGGAATTGACAATACGCTTTACTTGCTTAATAAGTCGTATCATAATTTACAAGATCAATTTTTACCTTCTACTGTTGTCATTGAAATATATTTAAGATAACATACAATGTATCGTTTCTGCATTCACGACTGAACTGATATCGTTATTACAACAGAGTATACAAGGAGAAAACTTACCTGTGTTGTGCAAGTTGTGAATACTACATCATTCCTGACAATACGTCATATAAATTCAAGTTATGTAGAGAGCAAAATAGTTATCCTCTAAATTTGCGTTGCAATGTTCAAAGACTGGAAAATGTATATACTACTTCAGTGACCAGAGTCCATACTACTGCCATAACGCTGAGAGCGATATTCCAAACCGGCGACACTTCTCGTTAGTACTGATTAATGCATCAATATAGGTGATAACACCCACGAGGTGATGAAGGTCATCGCTGACCCGCTGTCTGTATGAACATCGCATCGGTATGACAAATGAGCATCACGGCCGGTATCAGTGAGGGGTGGTGTTGTGTCTACCACTGTGAGGGAATCGTTCTGATTTGTTAGCAGTGAATAATAAATTGTGTCGTGGGAGGGAAGATATCATGAAAACTCCTCTAGACTTGCTGTCATGACTGAACAGGGTGAAAAATGGAAATACCTGTCAGGATCTTATCAAATACACCCAGATGGCAAGGGAACGCAATAGAACATTACAATACACAAAGTACATGTCTATTCTTTTTATCAAAGAATATTTAATTGGGCTTTCGTGCGTTGACGTTATTGAAGCTTGATGTATTTAACAACTGTATAAATTATAGCCCTGTGTGTGACTTTAACATCACTTACATCACACATAGAACCATTAGCACCTATTTAAGCACATTATGAAACACGACATTCAAAACAGAACATCGAAACAAGTTATTTTGATATTTCTGTTCAATTCAACCTTCAAATGACATTTGTACCATTACATTTCTTCTGATTGAATAAATTATTCCTCTCGGATGAAATACCTGGCAAAATGGTACTGTAATAAAATGGTACCGGATGTCCTGTTTAATCTGGGGCGTACAACTTTAACATAGTAAATATGTACATCATCTTTTAAAACATTCCATAGTTACAGGTATCGATTGAAATTGGGAAAATGAAGTTTCGATTGATGACGGGTTTATTTTCCTCACACGTCCTACTTGCTCCTTGTAGTTCAATTAACCCGTTTGATGACCTTTTGAATTAAATTCCGGTTCTTCTTTCCACCTTATTGAATCCATGTTCCACAAAAATCATGAAATTACATTCAAGACAAACGTATATTTAAGGTTGTCACACATTACATTGTAAAATGTTAAGCTATCTTAAATTATGTATTTTACACCACCAAATTACAAGAATGTGGGACTACATGTATTCCAGTTTCGAAACAGGATATTACCAGGGAAGGTCCTATAGGTGGCAGACATCCCAGTTTCTGATATATAAAACACGTACTTTTCCAGTTGACATATTATTCAATATTCTGTATTCTTTAATATTGTAACCATGACAGACGTCTGCCCTAAACATGGTATCAACCAATTGGTAAGCTATTTAAAATCCCATAGCCTGAAGCGCGATATTATCAAGCTCACAGGCTATCTAGATTTAACACCTAAAACCTATTCAGGTGACAAACATTTCTAGATCCAAAAGCCTTAAACCTGTTATTACGATGGTAACAGTATATTACAGATTGTATAGCATACAACACGATGTTATTACCAAGATGACAGACTGTTCCTGATTGTATAGCCTACAACACGATGCTATTACAAGATAACAGACTATTCCGGATTGTATAGCCTACAACACGATGGTATTATAAGGGGAACAGTCTATTACAGATTGTATCGCTTACTACACAATGGTATTACCAGGATGACAGACTGTTCCGGATTGTATAGCCTACAACACGATGTTATTATAAGGGTAACAGTCTATTACAGATTGTATATCCTACAACACGATGGTATTATAAGGGTAACAGTATATTACAGATTGTATCGCTTACTACATAATGGTATTACCAGGATGACAGACTGTTCCGGATTGTATAGCCTACAACACGATGTTATTATCAGGGTAATAGATTGTTTCAGATTGTATAGCATACAACACTAACTTATCAAAGTGACAGGCTTTAGCTTAAACATGTATAATCATCTATTCAATTTCGTATAGCAAAAACAATGGTATTTTCTAAAGCGATAAATATAATATTATCAATATTCGGAATAACATTCATCAGTTTGGTATGCATTATTAAGGCTAAGTTTGATTTGAACACAGGTTCAAAGATAGGCCGTTTCTCGACCCGAAACTGCTGAAAACAACTCACTAAGCCATAGTGTGCCGAATCATTAAAGTCAGGTATCAAAAGTCATAGAGACCTTTCGCCCAATTGCATTCTAATACTACTAGCATGTTAACCCATTCCGCCCCTTAGTAGATGCTAAAAGGCCATAAAAGGCTAACCTGGTGGCCCTATGGTCAACATAACAATATTTTCAAAATATTTTGATATACAAAAGATGCAATAAAACTTGCAATTATCTTTGATACCTCTTTGTCATAGGACTCGTAATGCCTTGAAGAGGGAGCGGTGAGTGTATGAAACCGGCAGTTGATAAATCACTTTCCGCTTTTGATATTAACTAAATGATCATGCACCTCGTGTATCATTAGGTCTATAATTCCAAAACATTTAAAATCCCAAGCAATTAGATATTACCACCAATTGTCTTTTCTGATTCTAACTAAGAACAGGAATAAAGAAAAAAACATGTGTAGTATCAAATACATTGCAATTACTATCTTCAAATTCGACGTTTTTCAGCTATTGGGTCCACTACATGCTTCTAGTAATTGTAATCACGTTTGTATTACTTACAAGTTGACCGATATTGATTTCTTTTCGGGGTGATCGGCTAACTATTTTGGTAACATTTCCTAAGCAAGCTTGACTATTAAAATTTTGTTTGCGTAAGTTATAATAGTTCTTGCATCTTTTTGTAATAATATAAACACTAGTCCCCCCTTTTTCGGTGTAATATTTTGTACATTTACTCGTTCGGCAATTTCCAAATGGAGACAACTGTGAACAAGCATAATCCAATACAACTACAATGAATCGCGAACCTGTATTACGATCTATACGAACTACATATATGTGGCAAACCATATTAGATTAACAACATTTGATCGAAGTGTTCTATGTCCAAACCAATCGTTAAACCGTGATGACGTGATGTAAGTTTCCATGAGTGTGACACCCACGACTAGTATCCATAACTTCGCAGTTTTATTTTATATCATAGGCATTATTGAGCATTGCATATTTGACCTGATATGTAATATATAACATTATAGGTAATAAGCTGTTCTGTTCTATATCTATCTGCTTGGGTTTTCATTGTATCTTCGATTAGGGAATACTGGAAAGACCAACATTAGTCTGCTGCCACATTTCCCCAATCTCTATTTATTCCTTCTACGTTTAAGAACAGTTTAAGTGAATCTCTTTGGCCCTGAGATCCGTAGACACCGTCGTTATTTCATCATCAAAATGCACTCTGTTCAGAGTTATTGTCCTATAATTTTGAACAAAATTGAAGACAAATCGATTTAGGATGTTTTTTGTTTTCTTATTTAACATATATATGTTTAGATGTAAGGACAATGCCATTGATGAGGACATCAGTCTTCTGCCTTATAAAAGACTTAATGTCGTTTAGTTTCTTTCAATAACTCAATTATAAGTTCAATATCCGCCATACATTTTACTTATAGGTTTTATACTGGGAACGTTATTCTATGTATATTTGAAATGCAATGGCAGTGTCTAAAAGAGAGAGAGAGAGAGAGAGAGAGAGAGAGAGGGAGAGAGAGAGAGAGTGAAACACTAGTACTGCTCACGATAAATTCAAACTC
>JAUMHH010206752.1:0-13006 GCA_032359455.1 Chlamys rubida
ATGGATCGGGGTGTATACTGACATGACTGGATGGATCGGGGTGTATACTGACATGACTGGATGGATCGGGGTGTATATTGGCATGACTGGGTGGATCCGGGTGTATATTGGCATTACTGGATGGATCGGGGTGTATACTGGCATGACTGGATGGATTGTGGTGTATATTGGCATTACTGGATGGATCGGGGTGTATATTGGCATTACTGGATGGATCGGGGTGTATATTGGCATGACTGGGTGGATTTCCGGGTGTATACTGGCATTACTGGATGGATCGGAGCGTATACTGGCATGACTGGATGGATTGGGGTGTATATTGGCATTACTGGATGGATCGGGGTGTATATTGGCATTACTGGATGGATCGGGGTGTATACTGACATGACTGGATGGATCGGGGTGTATACTGACATGACTGGATGGATCGGGGTGTATACTGGCATGACTGGATGGATCGGAGCGTATACTGGCATGACTGGATGGATCGGAGCGTATACTGGCATGATTAGGTGGATCGTAACAGGTGTAGTTATGACAAACTGTGCCGTCTTTGGTAAAGGAATCGATGATAGAAGTTAGACTGTTGGATTAAATAAAGACAACTCCTTAATCAACAAACTCTATTTCAAAATAGGCAATTGTCGTTCTGTAGTCCACCATAACCATGTTTTGTGAGGTCATGCGCAAGTCCACAAAACGTTCAGCATTGCGCAGAGTTTTTATGTGCGTGCATGTGTTTAATACATGATTTTTCTTGTCGGTTTGCTAATGGTTAAAGGTTTATTGACAAAAAAGGTACATTTAGAGCAAGTCTTCGATAAAATATCGATGCAATCGGTAACTTAATAGAAAAAGGTAGTTTGGAAGAGTTTCATTGAGTTAATTCTATTCGCCGAGCGAACGAAAAGGACAAATTCAAATTTCACTAAGGACGTTTTTTGGGAATAACATGATCATACATTAAAATTAGAATTTCCTAATTAGTCAGCAACCTCATCGATATTTCACTAAAATGTTTAACTATAATTCAAAATGACTAAAGACGTATTTAACATAAATGTTTTGCTGTGTTCGTTTAAAAAAAATACTTTTTTTATTATTATTTATTTATTGATTTATGATATGCTCAATATCCGGAAACACTTTTTTGACATCCTTTAAATCAATAGAGAAGAGCCTGCTCAGATCCATAGCTATATCTGCAGCGAACACGTCTAGTTTACATAAGAAGGTATAGTT
Organism: Chlamys rubida; assembly: GCA_032359455.1. Classification (NCBI taxonomy): domain Eukaryota; kingdom Metazoa; phylum Mollusca; class Bivalvia; order Pectinida; family Pectinidae; genus Chlamys; species Chlamys rubida. Next base: position 1,243 of record JAUMHH010206752.1, read on the forward strand.
TTACGTATATGTTCAAAGCCAATTTAAAATACTGAAACAATGTGTAAGCTCTCTACAAGTGAGGCATATTCAAATAAGGTTCAAAATAAGTATTGCCCTTAACTTAATTCCAGTTGCAATGTTTCTCACCGAATATAACGTAGGCATGTTAACTTCACTCATATTTTAACAGGAGAAACGTGCTGTGATTTCAGGATGTTGTTTCAGAATGTTCTACCGGGATATGTGATCGGTTGATAAACGAATATAATGTACACTTGTTGATATCTGCATAGATATTCCCTTCATACAATGACCTCGTCCGAGTTTATTACTTTACACACACACTTCCTGGTTAGTTAGGGATGTTCAACCCGTAATACTAGGTATATACGATATGCATCTCATTATACAAAAAATTAATAGATATATTCTGTATACTCGCTTAACGTGGATTACATGTACAAGGTATTGTGTTACTCGACTGAACAATTAAAACGACATTTTCTACATTTCACCCCAAGATTTAAGCAATCTTGAATGCTGTCTGTATATAGTGAGAACGTTCTCAATTAATAAATCTAAACACTACACGCCGCAAATAAAAAGAATAAACGAGGATAGTACATTTTTGTAATCTATATAAAGTAGCTAAAAACTAGATGTGTGTTAGAAAAGGGAGGCTACAGGAAAAAGTAAACACGATGGGCCTGCTCGATTTGTGTTACCCGTTGGTGTTATTTCCATTCCAATCGAGCAAATCGCCCGCTTAGCAGTTCGGTCTGTCGGACGTCGGATGTGCCCAAATCGAGCAGGACTTGTGTTTAAAGGTTTAGAGATTTAGAAAAGTTGTGTTGTTGCTAAGGAAAGGAAAACATATTTCAGCGAAATTAGAAATATGTATTGTAGACACATGTCTTTACATGAGACGTTTTAAACGTTTTCCCCACACCACTACAGTAAGATGACATAGTATATTACATGCCTAGTCGATGTTACTACAATGTTACATCACAGGCCATCCAGTACAAAGTTCCGTATCTTATAATGTAATAATACAAGATGTTGTGTTACCCCACGAGGCATGACTTTTTTTTGGCCGGCACAAGCTATCAAATGATCAAGGACCGTGACATCATTATTCTGTTCTCAACCTCATTTTGTCGGCCAGTTTTCGGGAAGCAAGTTGAACATTCCTATGGGTTAATGGAGAGAGAGATTTTGCAGAAAATAGCAAGCGTGTACCAAACGCAATACCACATCTTTTCATCTGACGTTTTAGATTGCATTAGATTAATGAATGTATTTATACAACTCTACGGACAGAACAACTTTGTATTCTGAGACGTCAGCTGAACATGAGGGAAAGTTAAATAAGAGATCGTTTACTTTTTTCACATAACTTACAGTTAGGTTGACAGAGCATACGCACTTCTAGCATAAACGTAGTACACGAATTTTCCAATATAACTCAGTGGACGTAGTCGATGCATTTCAAACATAACGCACGGTATGGTTGACATAATGTGCACATTTCTTACAAAACTCAGTCAGATATAGAGGTATCCATGTTGTTCACAATTAAATTAGATGACACGTAATATACGTATCTTAAAAACTCACAGATGGATACGTTTTAAATGTACTTTTGACGAAGTAAACTATTTTCAACATAACTAACAGTTACATAGATAGGGTATACTATTACCAACATAATTCACAGTTACATAGACACAGTATACTATTTCCAACATAACCCACAGTTACATAGACACAGTATACTATTTCCAACATAACTCACAGTTGCATAGACACAGTATACTATTTCCAACACAACTCACAATTACATCAACACAGTTTACTATTTCCGACATAACTCACAGTTACATACACACAATGTACTATTTCAAACACAACTAACTGTAACATAGACGTATTACACTTCTTTCTTTCTTTCTTCTTTCTTTCTTAAAGGTTCATTGACGTAGTATCCTATTTCCCCTAAATCTCATAGTAGCATAGACAAATATACTATTTCTCACGTAAGACTTAGTATAACAGTTTCCACATAACTCACATTTACATAGATGAAATATACTATTTCCCGCAAAAGTCAGTGTAATAGTGTAATGTTCATACCGAAGTTACCATCAACAAGACTATTCACGGTCTTACATTGAATTGTCCAGAACAATGTCCAGAACAATGCTGAAGTGTGTTGTAGGCAAAGCTAACCCCTTCAGAGCGCTCACTTTCAGCTCCAATTTCTGCATTGGTAATAATTTAATTGAATCATTATAAATAGTACACGGTTAGCAAATAATCCTTCTTTAACGAGTGCCATATACGCAATTTCAGTTTTGTAGATACAATGTAGAAGACTGGTTGAAAAAGATTAGACTTCAATGTTATAGGTATCTTTATGATAAGGTAAATATGTATGTGAGGTAAATATACTAGAAGATTTTCACAATAAAAAAAATGTTATTTACTTTTTTTCTCTCTTTATTCCAACCTTCTTTTCCATTAAATGTTGTTCCTAACTTTTCATGAAGAAAACATGGCTTTGCCGATTTACCGTTAACCGTGTTGCTACTTTAATATCAGAAATGCTGTCATGTCGTTGGGAATTCATAGTTAATATATCTTGCCATGATACCTTACTATCATACATGAATCTAATATGATATTTTGACAGGTTTATCCACATGTTACCTTCCTCACTATGTGGAGTACTTTGCCATGTCTCTCATATTGTAGTCTGCCTATGCTCCGAGATAGCTGTCGCCTACAGGTAAACTATTGACCAATTGGAATGACGTATTCCCATTTATAGTATTACAAGTTGTCATGTTTAAGTCAAGGCCATTTTAGTTGATAGGATCAAAGAATAATGAACGTTTAAAAATTTCGTTGCTGTTTTCGCGTTGTTAAAATGTAACAATCCTTTCCAAAACAAACAGGTGCGGATTTTTTAATCCTCGTAATACGGTATAAATACGACGCGATATCGGCTGCCGATCATCTCACACGGGCATGTGACTACGGTCACAGTATGGACGGTCCCGTAGATACCCCTTATGTTCATATAACTACAAATGAAAGTTCTGCGAATTTGAAGGAAGCCATGGACACACTGCGGGGACACATGGTTAGTTTATTTTACTAATGTCCTTTTCTATTAATTAACCTACTTCTCCTGTTGTTATTGGATCAGCAAGCATTAGTAAGTGCTTTAGATTAAACTTAACATGTATTTTTCCTCGGGCCTACCTTAAAAATGTCTCAAGATCGCTTGAGTATCATGAAATTCTAGTATATGAAGCATTGATGTAACGCATTGTTTTACATGTGAAAGTGTGTCGAGGTTGTTATACACATATAATATATATCGTCAGAAAATTCAAATAGCCATAACGTTAAATTTCCTACAGTGTTCTAATATCAATAATGTATGGACTAAAAGAATCTTTTCGCACCTTTTGGGTAATGGGGAAAAAACTCCCAAAAGGGATAAGACTTAAATGTCTAGTCCGAGGCTTTACCCAAGGGTAAGGCAGAAATATATTTCCCTGACTGGAAGTGTGGGTATGTTTTGTTTAATAAGGTGGAGTGGGGTTGGAGAGAGGGGAGCTGTTTCATTCTACGCTTTTGTTGACTTTTCTTTTTTTCTGGTTAACGTTGACGAAAACGTCAAAATTAAAGTGATTTGCAAAAATATGGCATGAACATCATAATGTTGACCGAAACGTCAAAATTAAAGTGATTTGCAGAATTATGACATGGCCATCCTTATGTTGACCAAACCATGAGAAATGAACGTCGTATATAGGTTCGAAACGTATCGTTACCTTTTTTTAGGTGTGTCGCTTTCATTTAATATCTTGCATGAATTAGATTTGTGTTATAGATATGAAATCATAATTTCTTTTTTGTCGTTAAATCTTGATATATGTCTGAACCATGTTGTACAGTTTTATGCCGATATAAGGGAGCAGAGTGACCGATAACATTTTGTTTAATTGTTGATATCTACTAAACTATCATGATTTTTATTGTATTTTAGGCGGGTATGATGGATCAGAATGTGTGGCTTCTCATGCAGCTTGAACAGGTCAACGACACAATCAACAATATAAAACACCAAAGACGAAGTCAAGAAACAAATATTTTGCCGCATGAATGTTCTTGCCTTGACGTACCAAGGCAAAAGTCTTGTATCAAAAACAAGCATATGACATCCCAACAGTTGTGCAATGAACATAATCCCGCACAGTTGGAATCACAAAGGACATGGCTATCACCAATACCGGAAGTCACATCGTTGGATCATGTTGGCCAGCCGCCTTGTTATTATAAACGCGACAAAGTGACAGACTCGGATCGTGATCTAAAGGAGAATAGACGTGACGGTTGAATGATTAAAAGATAATAAAACAAATATGTAAATCTATATAAATGACTCGTGAATATAAAACGTGTTTTGTTTTATAAGGTATTAACTAGTTACCTTAGGTAAACTGGCAAAACAGAAAATGTGTCACTGATTGATTAGATAAGGCAATGGAAAACTGTGGAAGTGGAAATTTGCATAGTTTAGAAACTGAGTTATATACGAAAATATAAACACAAGAATAAATGTTGATAGATTTTATGGACAATAGACTTATGAAATATAAAGATTTCGAAATTATTGCCATCGCGAAAATAAAATTCACTCCGCAATCAGTTTTAAGAGGCCCAAAGCTAACATTGCCACATGCAACTATTCAACATTCGCAGTATTTATTTAAACGGCAAAGGTTACATTATCCATACACAAATGTTTAATTAATGTCATAATTTGCTATAAAGAAAACAAAATACGCAAATCTTTCAGCAATGTACATCAAAATAATTGTATTCGTAGTTCGTAATATAGCTAAAGGATAGGAGAGTTTCCCGAAAATGAGTAGAATGGCTCAAATATAACCTGAATTTTCATGTGCATTATTGTTAAAATTGAAACTTGGACACAATTACTATGTGAATAAAATCATTATACAAATGTAGGTAACAGACAGAAACAGGAAGTGTTGTGTAGTTTTATTTGTAACATTTCCCGGGACATGATCAAGTTCAGGTTCAGTAAGTGAAGTTTAATACGGAGATCAACTTTAATACACTACACACATTTAACCTCTTTTGCATAAGTGTTATATACTGTTTTATTCAAAAGAATTTAATACGTTTTTGATAATAATAAAAAATATATGTTTTATCTTGTTCTTCTTTAAAACCTATGGTAGCTTTTCATTTTGCTTTGCAAGTCCAAGATTAGTTACTAAAACCAAATACCGAGCACAATAAAATACACAAGCTCATAATATAAGAAATATAAAATAAAATTATTGTCCTAATTTGACGCGTTTTCAGACACTTGGCACATGCAGAGTAAGACAATGTTAAACTGATATGTGTTATGGTGACAGCATTTGGGTACCAACAACCTACAGTGATATCTACATGTTTTTGTCATTTTACACATAATGTATAAATGGGCACGTCACGGCACGGTGTTACATTTTTGTATATCTTTGAACAAGATACTTTACTTCGTTTGTTCCAGTCTATTTAGCTGTAAATGTGTACGTGGTTTGGCAGTGCTATAATTGTTGAATGCTAGCGCCGAAATGGCAGCACCGGCTGTATGCTCCTCATGGAGTTGAGAAAGATATTGGCTGGTTGCAGAGGCTCTATCACCACTGATAATAATTTAGTATAAAAGAACCTCGAATTAATTTTAATTTGATAAAACACTAGTAAAAGTACCCATCACCAAAATACAAAAATACTCTCGTTAGTGAAAACCTAAGCGAAACTTAATCCCCGCACACTACATGTAGTTCTTATCTTGTCGCTCCGCGAAATTAAACCTTTGTATAGTATTCTATTATCATCATTTATAAATCTCATTTAACACAGATTCATTTTAACTCATTGCATATGTCAAAAAGTCTCTACAAGGCTGATTATTTCCTATTTCATACCGAGTGGAAAAAAGGGTGGGGGTTCATTTTGTATTATATTGTTCCATTTCAAGGTCGGTAGCTAAAACCTTATAAACAACGTCTGATATTAAGTAGTATTAACCTACTCACCTAATCTGCCCTATATTCAGCCACGTGACAAACGTACCTCATGAACTGTATGCGAAGTGGTGATTGAGTAGTGTCAAGGTGTATGGCCAGAATCAAGCAAAATGTTATATCGCCAATTTCTGCTGTATGTATTTGCAAAACATGTCGGCTCTGTTTTCCTGATAAAAGCATTGTCACCTCTTGCTGGCCTCATTTCTTTTTTTTATTGCACAAGCACAGTCACCATGAATTATTAAAATAAATGTATGTAAGCAAGTCACACGACTGGAAAACTACAATTGGGTATAAGGTTTCAGGTACTGACCTTAATCTTCGTCTACGCTTCATTAGCTGTTAGAAGGATCAAATCATTTTTTTTCAAAACACGTTATTCAACCTGCTTCATATTCATTAAATTGGTTATTATTTTTAAATAAATAACATAAGCATGTAGTGTAATTAAATTACAAATATTAAGGATTCTAGTTTTATCTTACACCTTCTATTAATAATAAAGAAAACTCTCTAACCCTATTCCCTCTTTGCGTAATGCAGAGTTATCTTCTCTTGTGAGCAGGTATTGATTGTTTCGTCATTGGTTTGTGTTAGAATAGTACGTCGTTTTCTCAAAAATTGATGACGTTACTCTCACAAACAAATGACGTAACAATCAACAACTGCTAAAGATATCTCTGTAATACGCAAAGACGGAATAACTATACACTGTAAAGTGATTTTTAAGTGCGGAACGATATTTCGACACTGTGACGTAATGCATGTCTTAAACTCAGTTTTTACGCAAAAATAATCTCGTTCCGTTACGGGAATTATCTTATTATGTATAACATTCGATCAATCACAAACTCTTTCAATATTCCCAATATACTGGACTACCTACCTTATGGAAAACGTTATAGATATTTTAATTACAAGGTTACTTACTTACCTTTCTATGACATAATGGTAATAATATACCTAAAAAATATATCCCTGACCTCGATAACACGATAAGCGGATGAAACTGATCAAAAGAGTAACTTGAGGTCACATTTGTCAGAGCTCATGAATGTAAGTGAAATATATTTCCTTAATATCTGGAATTAAGCAAGAAACGGAACTAGTCTCTCGAAAGGCAATCCTATCGGCATTGTTTTTCTATTGACAAACTGATGATAGTAGAATACAGGCTGACTGACGAACAATGTAAACCATGTTCGTATAAAGATATCCACATCATGATTTCAATTACTGAGCCAGGCCTTTTTAAATTGAAGTTTATACAATATTGCCAGTGCTCAGATGAAATGAAATCACAGGAAAACCAAACGATCATTTAAAGCGTGCTAAGTTGTACATAATGGGTTCTTGTGGTCAAGAAATAACAAATTAATAAACAAATATTTTGGGTGATCACCAGTCTGCCACCCGTGTTATTGATGCAATCCGCTTATAGTGTATTGAGGTCAAGGGTACATTTAATCATTAAACAGAAACGTGAGCAGGTACACGTGTGATTATAATAACTTGATCTTTTAATCATGACATAGGCATGTAAAATAAAAGCATCAGGAGAGCTGTAGATGAAAATGGAAAGGAAATCATATCGGTGTTAAACGATTCCAAGTAAAACAATACAAATCGGCTAGTTTTCTAAATGTTTATTTTGGATTGAATTTAAATATATATGATAATTTTGCAGTGACAAATGATAATGAAGTATGTTTATATGCTTATACCTATTAACCAGTGTCGGTGATCTACAGTGTAATACTGCACATTTTGTATGTATTTATATATATATATATGTGGGGCAAAGAAGTAATTCCAACAGTGTGGACAAGTTTAGGTTGTCAAATTTTCGGAGCGATTAAGACACAGTGAAACAGAACAGTTACATATACATCATATTACAAGAAGATAGAACTGATATAATATAATTGAAAATATAGCTATTATATAAAACCAATAGTCCCCTCGGCTAAAGACAGCCGAAGGCAGCAATTGAGCTGAGAGCATCGCGGACAAGGAACGCTGATAGTATAAATATCAGAACGCTCGCTGGCTCTGCTCTATAGCGAAAGTGCACTAAGACGACTGGCCCAATGAAACACAACGACGACCCGCCAAATGATAACCAAAATCGGAGAAGAATCCCTCTAGAAAACTCTTTAACTACTGGACCTATTCTAGCGCAAGATGCACTATCACATAAAGTGAGTCAACGAGAGATAAGCACCAGAAAGAATTTAAGGGACGAGATATCAAAAACGTGGAGGTATATATATATGCACACTATTCTCTTTCCTGTTCAGTACATGTGCAAAGGTAAATGTACATGTATACGTACATTTCTTAACGAACAATCCAACACTTGTAAATCGAGATACCAACATACAGAAATGTACCTGGTCTACCTGACCATCGGACGAAAACAATAGGTATAAGAAACAATCCGACGAAAACAATAGGCAAGAAACAATCCATCCCCTGGATGATTGCTTTGGTTTTATTTTGTTTAACGTCCTATTAACAACTAATTAAGATCATTTAACGACGTGCCTCCACGTGTGTTGTAGGTGTGTGTGCAAATGGTGCCAAATCAGCAGGACCTGCGTCAGAATACACACCAAACAAAACGGGACCTCGTGCCAGATGTGGACCTTACTCATTTCAACTCATTTCATCATACATGTATTATATTACTAAAATACCCCAAAATTACAAATGTCCAATTAAACACCAAGTCTACGTTTCAAACACTGATTCCACACACATTTCGTACTTTTTTTCACACACAACTTCGCCATCGCGGAAATCTCCCAACTTAATTGAATTCCGGTTTCTAGTTTCTTGAATATTGAAAGTGGCTATGGTGACTCCAATTTTATTAAAAGACCAACACCTTTCAGAAAGCCTAAAATTTAAGAGACAGTTATGTTTTCGAAAAGAGATTTAAGACATGTTATGTTATTATAGAAATGTTCTCGAGTTGACTGAAAGTCGATACTATCTAATAACAAGTGCTTTACTGAAATGGTTCCTGATACGCTATGCATTGAGGCTGGACAACCTCGTCTCCCTGTAACTAGGAGGCCATTCACCGATTTCAGGTTAAATAGAATGTAATTTGTTATCGACGCATTTATTCCAATTATTTTGCCACTCAGCCCGAGTTGCCACTGTGATCTTATAAATGTCGTAATTAGTGGTTAAAAATCAGTAAAAAGGAAGTGTAAAATCTTCAGGTGGTAGTGTTAGTGCTGCTTTCGCGACACGATCTGCCTTTTCATTACCTGGTATCCCCACATGTCCGGAAACCCAGCAAAAGGTCATATGACATTTTGAGATAATATTATGTAATAATGTTAAGATTTAACTCTACTAATCTTTGACAGAATCTTCAACTTGTTCGGTCGATCATTATCCTTTAGAACTTGAACTTGTCAGGTGACATTCTAAGGATTCAAGAAAGCTTAAAATGTGTTCAAAAAATGCATTGTGGTTGTAAATGATGACTGAATACTAAGCCCCCTTTTTTGTCGAAATTTTAACGCGATAATCTTGATTACTTGAGGGCGTGACCAGACCGGGTCTAAACGAATCTTAATCAATTCAACCCGATCATTTTATATATAGATGGAAGGTTAACATTACAAGGATTAAAAAAAACCTAATAATTGTTAAGAACAAATAGTTATGTTGGTTGTAATTGAAACGTGTCATAAGATCACGCCATGTTACCTCAAAGTTTTGTAGCGATAAGGAATTGATCTGCATAAATCTTGGGAGCAGTTCTTTTTGTGGATCTTCTTTGGGCGTCTCCATCTAAGAGGATTCTTGTTTTTGTCAGTTATATACTCTCTAGTTAAGTATATGTTTATATATATTAATTACTTTAATTTTTCTGCATACATACTCATTTTCGGGAGAAACATTAATAAAGGGCTTCTAGTGTTCTATTACAGGTATCCACACGTGCTCGATCACAACGCACGCCTACATGTTCACTGAAGTTTGAGGTTGTGGTTTACGAAGGAAAAGGTATTTTCAATTTGTGGGTAACTTTGTCTTTTGGCACAATATTGAAACACTGCCATTACTCTCAACATATGACACCAAAGAAATTCAAGCAAAGCATCGGATAATTAAAATGAAAGTTTCATTGAAAATATCTTAAATGGTTTCGCATAAATAGTACGTCTACTTTTGACATTATTTGTAAATTGTTGAGGTGTAACAATGGAGTGACTTGTTCTGGATTCTTGATTATGACCTGCTTGATGTAAATACATTAATGCAAAAGTAAGAATCCAAAACTAGCCGGTTTATCATAGGGCACGTGTTAGTCCATCATTGATGTAAAACGGCAAACGTTTAAGTTAATGTAACATTATTTCATCTTTTTATTTGATTAGGCAGAGGTGTAAAGTCTTTGTGCTCATTTGAAAAGTGCAAGAAATTATTTCCCTATAATGGGGATTATAGGCAAGTCATTTCTAAAGAGGAGGGAGAGTGTCGGGAAGATGAGAAATCAGCAGTGTTCCGATTTTTTTAACATACATATCTTCTTTTGTACTAGTTTGATTACCTGCACATATAATTATGTTATAAACAGTCAGTTTTTTATTCAGAATAACCAATATTTGAAATTCCAGAAACGACCAATTCATACCCCGAGGTATGTTAATACATGTTGTGGTATATTTGCACGCTAATAGCTTCATAACATTTTTACCTGGGAAATTTAAGAAATTTAATATTATTGGTTTTGGTTGTAAACGATGACTTATAATTAATACTACACCTGTGTGAGTGCATGTGTGTATGTGTGTCGGAGACGGCGTCTGCGCGGATACCCCGGATCTGATGCCGATTTTAATATAGTGCTTTCTCTGAAGGCACCCAGCAGCGCATTCCGCCCGGTCATATTATAATATCAACGGGTGAACCAGTTGCTGCCATTTCTTTAAATGCTGAACGCTAAGCAGCGAAGAACAACTACCATTATTAAGGACTTTTGCGTCATCAAATAGAGGGCACAAAAGCGAATCCCCGATTTCTGCAGGGGTTCCCACATTAGTCGCCTCTTACGATGCGCTTTCTCGATCCCCGACATGTAGGGGTGCCCCTGGATGACACAGAACATCAGACGTCACATCAGGAAGAGAGACAGTATGTTCTACAAACACAAAAGTTAAAAAAAAAAGATTACAGAAAACAATTCATACGTTACAAACATCTAGTATAAAAGATGATCAACGAATCCCACGACAGGTATGTGGAAGATTTCTTAGGAACATTAAAACAGATGACCATACACCTACTGACCATAAACCTTCCACTTATAAGTCGACAAGAACCCAAAGGTATTGGTCCCCTGAAAAAAATATGGTCTACTGTATAGGTATAATGTAGATTAATAGAATCTTCCCCTACCTTGAGGATGTGACAGAAAAATCTCCAACCCGAGGGGTGATGTTTTTTGGTTGTCTAACCCGAGGCTCTGCCGGGGGTTAGACAACCAAAAAATCACCCGAGGGTTGGAGATTTCTCTGTTACACCCTCAAGATAGGGGATGATTGTTTTTCTTCCATCCTATTGTTTCAGTCACAGCTCCACCGACAGTAGTCTGCCATGTTTCTAAACAAAAACACATGTGGGGTATG